>VZRX01006852.1:115318-154893 GCA_013398075.1 Notiomystis cincta
CTCGCAGGGGGATCTGTCCCGCTGTCCGTCCGCCCGCCCGCCCGCCACTCGTTTTCCTCCCCGCTTAGGTAGCCCTGCTGGACCGCAACTCGGAGGCCGGGCAGGAGAGCAAGGCGGCCCTGGACGAGCAGTTTGAAGCGCAGAGGACGCTGTTCATCCAGTGCGACGTGACGGATCAGGAGCAGCTGAAAGGTAGGAGGGAGCGCTCAGCGGAGGCTTCTGGAGGACAGCCTGCTCCCCATCGCTTCTGGCACCGGCTCAGAAACGATTTGTTCCTGAACCTGCAGATGTGAAATATTACTACAAGCGTTACTACCACAATTTCACTTTGTTCTTTGGCACGTCGGAAAGAAAAGCCAAAGTCATTTCCATTGAGTGTTGTGAGTGATATTTTTTGCATGAAAGACTCTGCAGAAGATAATTGCTATTTTATGAGTAATATATATAAACTTTTAAGCTCAGACGTGCTTTTTATGAGGCTTCAGTACAGATTCCAAGCTGCATTCCCTCGTCACAGGAGTAATAAATTCTGTGCTGGGTTGCAGTGCTCTTTCCATGGAGCACACTTACTTCCATTGTGTGGAAAGTAGAACTGGCAAAAGGTGGCATGCTCCTTTGTCATGTCTGGTGGTAACACTTCACACACTTTTCGCAGATGCATGGAATGAAAGCAGCTTCCCTCATGAATGATTTGCATTTCTGTTTTCACTTAGTGGATAAACAGTGTTCCCTACTGAGTTCTTAGAGTATCATGTAACATTGATGTACCTTCACAATATTTCATAACAGACACATCACTTCATCAAAGTATCATTATTAAATGGTACATTCATAGGTAGTGACTCAGATTCAGATTTTGACATCTCTTTTGTCAGTGCCCTTTCCCCAGATTCATTTCTGCCAGGCTAGATGTGAACAGTTTTGGCCTGTTTTCATTCACTACACTTCACTGGTCACTTTCTCAACAGTGATCATTGAGTGTAGCCATTCCTCTTTTAGAAAACTGCTGTTCCAGAATTCAGCAGCACTGTCCACTGTTCCAAGCTAGCATGATTATTCCTAATTTTATAGCTTTACATTGTCTGTTTGTAAGAAAGATGCTGGACTTTAAATCTGAGATCTGCTCCAATCAGCAAAGTTTTTATCAGCTAGGTTGATTATTGAATTTTTCTCCAAGTGGGAGGAGTAAGGAGCAAGAAGAAGCATCCTAGGGGTAGGAATAGCATGTGCTGCTGCACAGGTGTAACCTCAGTGTGCCTTGTCTCCCACAACTCCTCCTCTGTGCCAGGCGAGTGCAGGGCCAACAGGGCGTGAACCGGGAGCTGGAGTGTATAGGACAGGTCAGCAAGGGAGTTTTGGGAACCAAGTTAGGAGGAAAAGAGCAATTGGAGTAAAATTGGAAATGGTTCTCACAAAGAGAAAGAGCAAGAAGGCGGCTGCTGCTGCTAATGTCTCTCCAATCATTGCATTAATCCTGCTGCAGGTTTCTTACCATAAATTTTCAATCATGTCTCACAGTCCTTTAGGGATTCTGAGCTGGTTTTGGTGTTGGTTTTTTTGTTTTTAACTGCTTTATTTTCATATTTTTCCATTTGCAATTGTAAGCTACTACTTAACAAATTTAGGTTAATTTCACATTTAGGGTTTAAAGGTCTTATCAGACGAATCAAGTCCTGTACTTTATGTTAAATGTCATGTGTGTGAATTAAGTTCTCTTTTTTTTAACTTTAGCCCTTACAGTAGGAAGCAAGTCCCAGTACTAGAACTAGTATTTCTAAGTACATGAGGCTTATGGGCAAGATATCATCTGCTTAATCTACTTTCAAGTCTTGTCTGTACTTTTTTCTCTGGTGGTTCTTTCACATAATCCCCCCCAAAAATCTCCTATCTCATACCATTTTTGAAAAACCACCATACTTACTTTAGCTTTCCATTTGGGATGTTTAGGATGCTCACATGTAACTGGTGTTTGTGCTGACTTTGCATTGTTTTTCTTGCCTTTCCTTTAAAATGGATCCTTCTCTTAACTTTTTATTCCCCACTCAGTATTTCATACAGTCATCTGCTTTTAATTTTTTTATGGTTCCATAAGCACTAATTAGTGTGCAATGCAAGCACAGAATTATTCTACGTTTGGAGAGGGAAGAATAAATCAGCTTATACTGATGTGTAGGTGACAACTTCACTAAGAATTTACAATGAGATTCTTCTTTTTGTGGATAGGTGATAGATGGTATTACTTTAGGCAGATAAACTTTTACCAGAAATATTCCAAACACAGATATACAAAAGCACTGGGTCTTTTCTCAGTATGTAAAATACTACATTTGTAGTATTTCTCAATATGTAAAAAACTACAATTACTCAAGACTATGTAAATTGACTAGAAAAATCATTGACAAAATTACTATTATCCATGGTGGTTTTTCAAGATTCTATTAAGAATTAAGTTGATGAAAGATGTTATTCAGAGGGAATCAGCCAGTTTCCAAAATCTGGAAGCTAAGTGAGGACCCAAATTGAATTTATTTTACTCATTGGAAATAAGTTAAATACTCACTTCTGCTTCTCATAAAGCCAAAAGTTTTCATTTGCCCTTGCTGATGCAGAAGTGGAAAGGTAAGTGACTGAAGAGTTGAGAAAGCAGAGAATGAATTGGCAACACACATAAGAAAAGCAAAAAAGGCAGACAGACCAAACTAGAGGATTTAGTAATATTAAAATATTCTGGTATGGAATAAGAATATTAGAAAAATCTTTACAATAAAGGTAGCTGGACAAATAAAACCTGTCCCATCAGCTGCCCAGCTCTTGTTTTGATGACAAGATAATGACTGTGATGGACCTGAAGCATTGAGGCAAAGAAAAGGCTGGTGCAAGAAAAGCTTTGTAAACCCCTGCAACTGCTGCAGAAAAAGGTAGATGTCTGAAAGCTGATGCTCTGCCCCTGATTGACATGAACAGCCAAGCACTAAAGATCAGAGAAGGAAGATGCTCCTGGAACCACCTTTCAGTGAAGTGATTTCATTAAGACCTGTCAAGGGTAATTTCAGTATACCTGAAACACTGTAGATTTTGAGTCAGATGCCAAACAATGTTTTTTAAAACAATTTTGGGGGGTGGTGTCTTGGTTTACATAATAGTAAATATTTAGTGACAAGGAACAATATGTGGAGGGGAGAACAAGCAAGCTGTATTCACATGTCAGATAATGTCCTCAGTCCTGGAACACTGTAGTCTGGAACAAACATCTGGAAGTCATCTCATCCAACCATCTTGCCAAAGCAGAGCCAGGCTTGATGAGTTTGCTCCTCATTATGACATCTTCATGTTTTTCCATACACATCTTTTATCTCAGTTCTACCCTTGTCACCTGGGAGAACACAATGTCATTGTGGAAGTTTCCCAGTTCTTATTTTGAAATTCTTTGGAAGACAGGTCACTATTTTTATTCTCAGCAAAAGAAGATTTGAATTTGAGAAACACATTATTAAAGTTACCTGAAAATTAGGATATATAACAACTTATCCATAAATAGATGCATTTAAACAAGAATGCTGATTAATTATCTGTAGTCAAAATATTCGTATCAGTTATGCATTAAATAAAAATTGCATTCTTAGGTTAAATTTGGACTGAAGAAAAAATGTTCTGAACATATGAAACTTTTATTTTTCATTCAAAATAGAGGATGTCAAATCATATCTTCACTAGCTATATCAAACTGTTACAAATCAAGCTATAAATGCTTAATTTATATAATTGGAATGCCAAACATCCTATCTAATTCAAAATGTATAGGTGCTAAGAACTTTCATTAGCTCCTGTTATCACACTTTATAAAACTGAATGAAAAGGCAACCATGGTATCTTAATCCTTCCAGTTTCCCTGAACATATATAATGCTCATGCATGTTAGATAAAGAATTTAAATGCATGTTGCTCACTAATGGTTAAGAAAATAATGAAGAAGACATTCTGGTAGACTAATAAACCATTCATTTTTATGTATGCATTATATTTTATATCTTATTTTCCAAAGTTCTAAGAAATGTCACTTTTGGATCTTGCTATAGGTGCTTTCAAAAAAGTAATTGAACATTTTGGAAGGCTGGATATTGTGGTTAATAATGCTGGAGTGAACAATGAGAAGGACTGGGAAAGCACTATACAAACTAACCTGGTAAGCATTATCTCCTTTCACATGTCTATATTTCAGTATTTATTGCTGGAATTCAGTTTCCAGCCTGTGGCTTATACAGGTTGTGCCAGATGACAGAGCATTAATTATTGGATTGGTAAATACAGCTATTGAAGCTATTACCACATAACTGAGTGTGGTGGGTCCCTAAAATTGTCTATCCAAGACACAGCACTTTGTAGAGGCGCGCAGGTCATCTATCACCACACAACATTCTCTTCTAGAAAATCCAAATAATTCCTAAATAGGTGTAAGAATTGACTGCCCAAGGCAGTAGAGCTGCACCTTCAGTAGGCCAGTCTGTTTATATGTTTTTAGAACATTTCAGTTGTTTAGGAGGCTCAGCTGGCCTGCATTATAGAATCAGTTGCCATTTGTTGATACTACAAAAAACTCATTCAACCAAGACCTCCACATTTTCCTGACCAACCACACCAGCATAAAATCTGAGTTTTTAATATAGGCCACTTCACCATCATCACTGGTAGAAGCACACTACTTAAGGGCACTTACTTGCTAAAATCCATTCAGCAAGCCTGTAAAATTAATTTTCAAACAAAGTGTTACCATTTCTTTGATATTATCTGGTATCTTGTCAGATGAAACCACAATATCTGTTTCTCAGTTGAAAAGTTTTTAATTTAGAGTACACAACTAGGACATCTAAGCTCCAAGGAATGACCCACCTAGCATTAATAGAATTTCTAGGTTCATAAAATTCAGCTTGTAGTCCACCACCTGTGAAGTCCTAATTCAATGGTGATTCAATAACTCACCCTGTGACCATACCCACTGCAAAGAAAGTAGCAAAAGGGAGCTTTGAAGAGTAGAATGTAAAGTTTTCTTGTTTAAAATTTGTCATTCAACAAGTGCTCAAAATATGAAAATTAGGTGTGTTTTTGTCAAAAATTTTAATGCCAAAGATATCCATCTTTGAATCTTAATGCCTTCAAAAAACCAAACTAATAAAATAACTCCAGGACAAGCTCTATATGAGAAAAGTTACAGAAAAATTTATGAGAAAATAGGCATTTGGAAAAAAAAAAAGTATTTAAGTTATATCGCCTTCCTCTTGATTTTTTTATATCTATCTATTCTTTACATATTCTTCAAGATTTACATACATGTATTTCTTCCTCTTTATTTCATTTCTAAAATGTTCTGAAAAATTAAACATCAGGAAATTTCATATTGTGAAGTAACAGTAGGTTGTCATCCTCAGTGCTATGTAGCATCAGCATCTCTTAGCACAAAGCCCTTGAATTTGAAAGAAGAATGAGTTCTAGATGACTTATTTCTCTTTACTTTTGTTCCTGGTTTTAACACAAGATATAAGGTACTGTCAGTAGCCATCCACCTGCCAGATTTGCAAGCCCAGATAATTAGTCATCACTGGAAATACTGAAGTCCATATCAGAAATATGTTTGACTGTGATATTTACTGTCAAGGTAAATATCCGAATTTATAATGATGTCCTAATAACTTTATGATGCCAAGAGCTTCAAAGAGAAGATGTTGAAAAGACACCAAGTTGGGTGGGGTGTTGATCAGCTGAAGGGTCAGAAGGCTCTGACCAGGCTGGAGTGATGGGCCAAGGCCAATTGTCTGAGCTGCAGTAAGGTGAAGTGCTGAGTGCTGCACTTTGGTCACAACAACCCCGGCAGCACTGCAGGCTTGGGGCAGAGTGGCTGGAAAGATGCCCATTGGGAAAGGGCCTGGGGGTGCTGGATGGGCAGCAGCTGAACATGAGCCAGCTGTGCCCAGGTGGCCAAGAAGGCCAGTGGCATCCTGGCCTGGATCAGCAATAGTGTGGGCAGTGGGACCAGGGCAGGGATTGTCTCTCTGTACTCAGCACCAGTGAGGCTGCACCTCAAATCCCGTGTTCATTTTGGGTCCCTCACTACAAGAAAGACACTGAGGTGCTGGAGTGTGCCCAGAAAAGGGCAGCAAAGCAGTGAAGAGTCTTATGAGTAGCAGCTGAGGAAGATGGGGTTGTTTACCCTGGAGGAAAGGAGGCTCAGAGGAGCCTTATCACCCTCTACAGTCACCTGCATGGAGGTTGTAATGAGGTGGGCATCAGCCTCCTCTTCCAGGTAACAAGTGAAAGGACAAGAGAAAATGGTCAGCAGGGCTGGAGGAGGTGTGGGTTGGATATGAGGAGACATTTCTTCATGGAAAGGGCTGTCAAGCACTGGAAGAGGCTGCCCAGGAAGGGGGTTGAGTTACCATCCCTGCAGATATTTAAAAGGCCTACAGATATGGTGCTTGGGGTCACAGTTTAGTGGTGGCCTTGGCAGTGCTAAATTAACAGTTGGAGTTGATTTTAAAGATTTTAAAGATCTTTTCCAATCAAAACAATTCTATGTTTTTTTTTTTCTTCTTGCAAGTAATTGAGCAGAAGCAGCCCCTAAGTGGTCTCAATTAGCAGAAAATCTGAAATCCAAGCCTTAGAAACCTACATGCTTAGCAATCAAGCTGCTGCCCGTTTTTTTATTGTGAATATTCTATAGTTAATACATTATTGTATAGATAAGTTTACCATGAATGTCCTAATGACCTAATAGACAGTTGAATGTTGAAAAATGAAATACATGGTGGTGACTTAAAGAACATCTAAAACAATCAAACAGCCTAGAACTACAGTTATATGGGTTAAATCAAAGGCACTCTAAAATCCAAATATCTCCACTCACCTACTGATCTGGTTATTCTTTCCCTGTCTAACCCAGAGTCAACTAACTAGCCTATTTCCATAAGCATTTCTATCTGGTTACTGTAATTTCTCTAAAACAGGATATAACACTTTGTACTTTTTGCTTTTTTAATTATAACAATGGTAGAAAAATAGCTGATGCATGTAATATCTTCTATGGGTTGGTTCTATAAACCAGTTTTTGTTCCTTGTAGAAAGGAGAAAATATAGATGAAATACATTATTTTAAAATGTCTCAATTTCTCTCTTGTAGGATAGCTTAAGTATTCTTTGTATTATTCCTAAGAACAGAATTAGTTGTTATAGCCACAGAATGTTACACACATTATACACATATTTTTTATTTTATAAGGGGAAAACCTCTACCTGCTAGTAGTTGTCTTAGTGATATCATTTATATATTGACATACAAATATTCCCTGCCCCAGTTTAAAGTACAAAGTACAAAAGTAGAGCAGCACAGAGCAAGATAAATCAGAACAAATACATCTGGGGTGTGTTCTTTACGACTAAAACAGTTCACAGAACCGGTTGGTCTTCAGGAGCATTTTTAAAGGAGTGTAAGGAAGTTCTCTGATAGTACTGCTTGAGAAAGCATGAAGAAGAAGATTCAAAAAGTGGGGCTTAATTTGGAAGGAAAATAGAGGGAGTAAAACACAATTCCTACTTGTATTCATTAGAGTTTCCTGAGAACAAGAAAAGACAACTTGATAAAGCTGAGGAGAGGGTGTAAGAAGGAGCACTGACCACCAAAACTCCAAATCTTATGGTGTTCACTTGATTGATATCAGCTTGATCAACAGCAGCTTCAACTAGTGATACCCATACAAGTATACACTCTTGTTATTATGGCACATAAAAAAAAAAAAAAAAAGAATTTGGCAACCATACAAGAATTCCATTTTAAAGAGCTGTTACCAGTGTAGTTTCGACAGTCTGTCACACACTCATATTCATGCACAGAATAGCACAAGGGTGTATGAGTTTTTAATTTAGTGTATGCATATATGTATATATGACAGACATTATTGTGGAGGATCCTACCTACAGACCTCCAGCATGACAAGAACAGTGTTTGTTGCACTCCTAAGAAATTTTGCCTAAGGGTCCAGGAATTTTAGAATCTGATTTCTTCTTCAAATCTCTAAAGCAAGAAAAGGACCTACATCTTTATGAGCCTTGAACATGTATGTTATTTAAACACAACTGGGTGTTCTAAGAAGCTTCAATAATTATATCTTGTGTTGATGTGGCTTTCTGGAACCACTAATTAGAGTGGCCACTATAATTACAGTATCTTTTGTCTTTACAAATACACTTAGCATATATTATACCAAAGATAATCCCCCAAATTACACACAGGTTCTCTTTTTATGTTTGTGTCAGAGGTTTCTGAAAACTGACATAGGTTGCAGTATAAAAGTATGTTTAACAGTACTGGTATCACCTATGCTTACATTTTAAACATTATCCAAACCAAAAGTTTAGAAATACTTTATGTATTTTGACTACCTTACTGTTTTATTATGACAAAAAAATAATTTTTTATATATGCTTAAACCAATTCCCCAAATGAAATTATGCAAAAATTTGATAGGAAAATCACAACTATCTCCTGTTTATGTGATGATTTTGCACATTTAAACACATTCCAGCAAAACTTTAAATTGCAGACCAGAACCTGGGCACATCAAAACATCCCAGTTATATGGGATTGAATTATTTAAGCATTGTCCAGAAGTAGAATTCAAATGCACTCATAAAATTTGTTCAGGTGCATGACAGTCATATTCTTCATTATGAGGCAAAATGTAGAATTATACAAGAATTCCAAGTTTTTACATTTTTCATGAGTTTGCACAATTTATTTCCATAAATGACAGAAGTAATAAATTTCCATGAATTTAGAAAAGTCCTTTACTAAAATGAAATCTACCAACATCATGGTTTGTCCCTTCAAAATACTTAGATTGGAACCACAGGAAAGATAATGCACCACTGTATATTTATGTGTGACTCCTTTCAGTATAGCTCATGGTGAAATACATGTTCCAGCAACTAGCAAACCCTGCAAAATCCATGTTTGCCTATCAGTAAGGGCCTATCCTCAGAAGGCCAATTAATGTTTCACCAGAAACCAGAAAGGTAACAAAGCAAACATCAGAAGTGATTAATTGAATTTATTTTGGTGACAAAGATTTCATGATCATCACAAGACTGTTCCACTGTGCAAGCCATAAAAGGGAGTATGCTGCAACCTTCTTCTAGATTCAGCAGCTGGAGATAACCACCAGGTCCCACAATAGGGACAAAGGCAGCACCATTTCTCAGTGTCAGCAACAGAGAAACAGACCAGAACAAACAGTGCTGTCTGTAGAAATTAAATGGCATAGGTGACTGGCTTACTGACCACCTGTGCTACCTCAATGGCTTACTTGCCTATTCTTCAGCATAATTTGATGTCAATCAAGTGTCTAGGGAGAGGTGTGGCCAAAAAATGAGAAGTGACACTTACATTGAATTTAGTAGCACAAGGATCAGTCCTCTAAGTACATAAAGAAGCCTATAGGTATAATTATTTTTGCTGTTTATATTGTACTAGGAAAGACACAGTGACTTACCTTAATAGCACAGTAAGTCAGTGAATTTTTTAGCTTATGTTTACAGTAACAAATATTGAAGTATAATGAAAAGCAAAGGTTTTCAACTAAGAATATAAGACCAGCTATCAAAATGGAATACTATTCCTATGTCCTTCAGGAATGTGTAGGTGTATGGAAGGGGGATGGGGAATTGAAGAAAAACCATAAAACACTGTAGCACTGTGTTTCATTCCCACCTCATAAAAAAGCTATTGATTTATAGCAAATTATCAAATCTTGCTATATATTCCTTTTTCCTTTCTGCCTCTTCCTCTCTAGACTTCTTGTTTTCCACAGTTTGAGCTGGAAATTCATACTCAAGACCTTGCAATTTTATTTCATATAGCAATCAAACTATCCTATACATAAGAATGCCAAGGGATTTACTTGCATGCTTGCTCCAACTTGTCTACATCCTAGAAAATCTACATTAAAAAAATTACTCCCACCTTCCTGTCCAACAGCAAAATGCTAAAATTTTCCATGGCTATCACAAGCAGCACTTAGTTTCAGACTTTTGAAGTTCATCTTATACACTTCACAAAGTGCTTTTAAATGTTTTCTTATAGATAGCCATCAATTTACAACATCACTGTTTGAAAGGCAAATGATCTTGGGTCAAATTCCAGCTCTGTGGTAACCTGTTTTATGAAACCACAAGTTAGTGGTGCTTTCATTTTTGTTCAGTATCCCTAGCACTGAACTATCTCAGTTCAGGAACCTACATAAAATGTTAGGACTGATTACTCTTTTGTTTTCTCAAAGTAATTCATGTTACCATGTCACCTTGATAGCAAAATAGTGCTGAGCTTCAGCACTGAAGATGCTGATGTGTTCTCTCAGCATGAAGTACCAGAAATATCAGATAAGAGCTGGCAAAGGGAAGCCTTATTAAATAGGTGTGAGAAACTATGTCAGTTGGAACAGCTGCCCTGAAACAGTAGCAAAAAAGCACCGTGTACTAAGTTACTTTCAAAGGAATTATCACTTAAAAAGGATGATGATTAATGATGTCCTGGGCACCATCACCAAAAAACCTTTTTTTTTTTAAGTAGATAAATCTAAAATGAAACACAAAGTATGAGAACTTACAGTTATAATGCTGGAACACAAGAACATTGTGCACATTGGCTGACATTGGCTTCTAAAGGTGGAAAAAATTAACTAGTCCTCTACTGAAGACTGAGTCTAATTAGAATCAGAGTTTCAATATATGATTTCTTTTAGAATGATTTAATTAAAGCTATACAGCCAAAGGACACATAGAAATGTGAAGAATCAAAGATTTTGTAAGTTTTATTTCTGATTTTGACACTGCAACTAAATGGCCATTTCAGAAGCCATTTAATAAGTTACTGATTACTGATATGTTATTCTCAAAAGCAACTGCAAATATTTTGAGTATTTGCACAATTATTTTGCAATGTTTACCATGCTGTAAGATACCATTTTGGGTTTATTACTGTATGATACTTCAGCATCTCTGATCTCCACTAATATAAATGTGAAATTTATGTAAATTAATACTAGGAGATATTCCCACACTCACCACTATAACTTTATTTGAAAGAATCCTAAATTTTCTGCTGGGAGTTGAAGAGTAAAATTGCTTCCTTTGAGAGCACACTCAGACCTCCAGTGCACCTTGATGGCCCATCTTCATTATGTGCTGTAGGAAAACACTGTATTTGGGTAAGAAAATAAATAGCAGTGTTACTGAGATATCATATGTTTTTCAATATCTAGAAGGAAAGTAATTTAGATTATTTACTGATTTCAAGGATACTGATTTTCCATATCCAGGATCAAAAAAAAAGATGAGTCAGCTGCACCAATTTTTGATTTACCTACATTTAGTTACAAGTCTGACCACTTTGATACTCTGTTCTTGACATTTTATGAACAACATCCCTTCAGCCAAATGCAGTTGTTAACAAAGGAACCATAAAAAATTCAACTCCAAAATGCTTTCTTGTACAAAGTCTCTGAGCATATTTTCATCTTAAGCTGAGTCAGACAATTTTTTTTATTAGGTAATTTTAAATTTAACTTTCCCAGAATTTTTATTTAATAGATAATCTATTAATTATTGTTGGTTAAGAACATGGGATTAAATTATTAGTCTTAAGAGTACAACTGGGGAAATGCACAAGCTGAAAAGACCTTTAGTTTCTTTCATTTCAAAGGAAATTACAGACATTTTCATAATAACCTAAAACCAAAAAACTGGGTTCAAAAAACACAACTTTTAGAGGACTGGAGAGAGGTTCTTGCAAGAGAATGAGAAATCCAACACACAATACTTTAGGTGAAAAGTGCCATCTGCTGAGAGTGCAGACAGGTTCTTCTCACCCTGGGTATGTGGTTCAGTTTACCTGCAGAATAATTCTTTATTTTATCAGCCCAAATATCATAAACAGCCATTTCACCCAGGATCAGCCACACTCAGTGAGGGTTTGCAAGGATCACAGGGTAGGATTACAAGGCTATAGCAGGTGTAAGGGGCAACACCCAAATGGAAGTCTGCATTTATCTTGAGGACCAGCTCTCACAACACCTTTATGTAAAGGAGAACATGTCTCCAGCCACTTGAAGAAATACTGAGTTAATGGATTCCTGAGGGAGAAAAAGAGCAATCCAGTAATTTTGATTGGACAGCCAAGCTACCACATTTTCCTTGGTTTATAATTGTGGTTTGGCCAAGGACTCATCTAGCTCTATTATCTCTGAATTAGAAGGAATAGAAAAGCATTCAAGGAGCCCCAAGCTACTTCCTTCTTCAACTGATTTATTTTTCTCTAATCATCCTAAGTGGAATTCTCTTTTTCTGCTCAGCAGGCTGAGCCACTGCTCCAGGGCATGACAGGACCTGCACCTGCTCTCCAATGACAGCATTAACCCCTTTCTTCCTAAACTATCTTCTGTACAGCCTATCATACATATATGTGTATTAAAAAACACATTCCACTCTTAAGTCCAAATCTAATTTCAGTTGAGATGCCAGTAAGTTTATGTTCAGAATATGTATACCTTATAACAACACAATCAGGCATTAACAATAATAATAAATAAATTAAATAAATCAAACTTACATGTGACAACTTTAAACAGGAATAGATTATCCTTTATAATTGCTCCTCTGCTTTCCAGGACATGCAAGAGAAATCTGATTTAGTTTGGTATATGTCAAGACACTGAAGACAATTCTTTGGAAAGTTTCTGTTAAAGCATTTAATCAACAGCATCCTTTTGAAATTAATCAAAATATTTTTTAGAAAAAATGTTAGCTTAAAAAATAAAAATAAAATATATTTATGGGATTTTTTTTCTTTAAGAAAATTTTAAAATATTATTTCAGAATTTTGAAATATTCATATTTTGTGGGTTTTTACAGTATGCAAGGAAATAGGTATACTGAAATTATATTATTAGTGAAAATATCTCATTGAGTGCTGAAACTGGAAAATTAGAAAAGCTGATTCACTATCAAGATTCAAAAGCAAATTTGGTAATGAGATCTCAGGTTGTTTTTGTCGATGGGCAGCCTCACATTACTTGAAAAATGGACAAATTATATTAATAAAGCAGGACATGCACTCTTCCAAATCTGATTCCTATCAAAACCAACACATGTGAAGGATAACTGAAATTGAATTAGAAGTACTACTTTATATTTCATAACTTGGATGTCTAAAAATATCAGCTAATGAAAATGAAATGTAATACCCATCTCAAGATTATCCCAGTTGTGCAGAAGAATAGTCAATGTTCTGATTTTAAAAGCTTTTCTTTTTTTCCCCCAGTTTCTCTAGTCACTATCCACTAGGTTTTAGGTACATACAGATTTTTCACTGTGTTTTTTTCAGATGGGAAATTTCTCTCTCAGTTATTCTGCAGACCTCCTCTGGTCAAAAATAGTGAAGTAGCCAAGCATGCTTCATCTTTTGGACATCTTAATTTATTTGTGTCAATAAACAGCACCAAACAGTCATAAAGTACTAATAAAGTTCTCATTTAAAAGTGGAAATAATATTTCCAAAAGACTAAAAGTGTGTCTCAATGAATTTGTCCATTTTAAGTAGAAATTGTAAAGCAAATATGAAATTATTGCAGAGAGATCTAAAAAAATTGGAAAATAATTACGGAACTCATCCCTAATGTAGTAATATTGGAACATTTCTCTAAAGTTATTATCTTCCAGAAGGAGCCTTGTCTGCTGCCTTTTTCCTACTATTCATTTCACTCTCAGGTAAAGTGGCTTTCTGGAAGAAACTCTTTCTCATGATTCACCCAGGAGGTTGGCAACCCCAGGGTTGGTGTGCCTTGGACAACTTAGTTTAAGAGTCTGAAGCTCAGTGAGAGGAATCCTAACAGAATTTCTGACTACAGTAGGGTTCAAAACCAGATTTTAAGGAATCAAGATGATACAGGTCTCAGAATTTGATTTTTTTTTTCCTCACAGTTCTGTCTTTAAAAAAAAAATAAATTGTAAAATCACAGCTAATATTATGCTAACAACATCTTACATGTCTTAGAATGCCTTTTTTACCTTCTCTGCATTTGCCTCTGTGGGCTAACTTCCATTTGAGAGGAGTAACTTTAGTAGTAATTTTAGTCAGAAAATAATACACATTTTTAATATCCTAGGACCAGAAACTTATGGTACTTAATCCTAAAAAGTGTTAGTTCCTTTTGACTTGAGCTGAATGTTTTAATATTATCTTCAGATGCAGCCAGTACATTTTTTATAACATAGAACAACAAAATGATGGGATTTAGATCAGTTCGTCTGCCACTTCTATTTTTAGATAAGGTATGTGTTTCATCTAAAAATTATTTACTTACTCTTTATTTCATTTCTTCACAGGTCTTATTTCACATTTCAATATTTTAGTTTATTTACATCTTATTAAGAGAAATAAGTAAACTGCTCTTACTTCTACCTATTGCAATTGTGCCTCTGAGGTTATTGAGTTGCAATACTGTGGAGTGTCTCTGTGTTTAAAATCTTCAAAATATAAATAAGATCACTGGTAAAGCAATACAGGTTCTAAGCACCTCAATAAAAGCAAGTTTAGTTTGTAGAAGCACAATAGATATTTTTAATAACATCAGTAATTCAGTAAAATATTTTGAATAGTTTCAGATAATTTTTTAGTATCTTCAATAATGCCTTTCTCTCTATACCAGACATCTGTGATCAGAGGCACCTACCTTGGCCTAGAATACATGAGAAAAGGAAAAGGAGGCGATGGAGGAGTAATCATTAATATCTCATCCTTGGCAGGTGAGAAAACTTTCTGCATGAACAATTTCTGCTGGGTTTTCTTCTTAAGTAAATGAATCATACTAATCAGTCTTTTTCTTCTTTTTCGGGCCCTTCCCTGTTTAGAACTATTTTGAACTGGTTTTCATCATAGCAACAGAAAGAATATCAGATGACCACAAATTTCATTTGCTTTTATAAAACACAGTTCAATAGAAAGTAATTCAGTAGTTTTCCTAACCTATCAGTCTTATATTTAAAATCTTCAGCCTGACATAAATTCCTCCATTCAACTCCAGAGGAACACAAATGTAGGAATATCTAAGACTAGACTATATCTACTTTATTAACAAAGATTTTCACACACCCACTCTGTGTTCCAAGTCCTTTCAGATGTGATCTACCTGTTCTTGAGAAGTCATAAAATTAACACTCATATTTCACCAAGCTTAAGCAAGCACTTGCTTTTCTCACTGCTTACCCATGCTGTAACTGTATTTCAATTTATTGGTATAAAAATAGAATTCCATGGATCCTACATCAGCTGGGGGTAATGCTGCCCAGTTGTGAGGCAGAATTCTGCACTATTTCCTGCAGATATCCTCAATGTTTCAGTGACTGGGCTCCCAGCAAAAAAAGCACAGCTGGAAGGAGAAACTGTACATGGAGAATGAAGTCACCTGATAACTTTCCACAAAAATTTTCTGGGGAAGTACTTGCATTCTCTCTTTTTTGTTTGCACAGATTGTTCTCTCTCTCTACTGTCAGACTGTCTGCAAAATATAATACATATGCTACCTTATACTCAGGTTGTCAGAGGGGTTTTTTGGTATCTGTGCAGATTACCAAATTATAGTAACTTCATTCCAAGGAATGTGTTTTAACAATGAAAAGCCAGTTAAGATACCACTGGCTATAGTTAGCTGACTGTGCAGAGGTGTGGATGTTCTGAGTAGTTTTAAGTTCTCCTATGAACCTGAGCTTTTGTGATAAAATGTCCAGTTCACCCTACTGGCATAATGCATAAGGATCTTGAGGATCTGACTTAGTACATGCACATGTGTCCAAAGGGTGAGGGGTTCTTGTTAAAAGTCTCCATGTGCCTTTAGGTCAGCATTTGTTGTCATACTGCCTGACACAGTGCCTGCTGACACCAGTAAGGTGGTCTCTATAGGCTGAAATGGCCATTGTCTTGTGTCCAAATTAACCTGAGGGAAACTGCTGTTGCAGTGCAAGAGTTCATCAACACAAGTAAAAGATTAAACATTTTCACGGAAACACCCATGCCTGTGCAGTCCTTAAGGGGTAGGTGTAGAAAGCAGTTTGATTCCTTTTCTAATTGGTCTCAAATGAACACAAAATGATTTTGTTTTTAAGACCTAAAACCTTGGCTGTTCTGTTTGTTAAGAGCTTTTAAGTGCTGTTTTATTTATTTAAGTTTGCATTTATTTACTTAAGTTTTTAATATTAACGTTGAGCCACAATGATTGTGGATATCTGTCAAAACAAAGTTTATTTGCTTTGTTTGGTTTTACATGGCTTGTGTTTAAAAATTTTTTCCAAGGTCATAAAGAAAAACACACTTTAAAAGCCAACATATACTAATTTTTATTGCTTATTTATTTACTACAGTTTGTGCTTTGTGACTCTAATTCTCCTTTCCAGTCTGAAGGTCTAAGTCCTGCAGTTTATTCCATATATGAAAGAGAAACTTCCATTGGCTTGCTTAACATCCCCTTTGAGTGTTTTCTTAGAGTTAGCTTCTGTTGATTATTAAACTTCTGAGTGGTTTCGATCTCCACTGCCCAAGTTCTCTATAAGACACAGACAACAAATCTTCCTATGTTTTTCTGAGCAACAAGAAGGGTTGTATGTAGTGCTTATGTAACATTCAATATTTCCTTTGCACATTAATGAGCTACCAGAACATCACCATGGGAATTTTGCAAATGATTTGGACTAGGGACAGAATCAAGCCTTACACTTTTATATTTCTGAACACCCATGGTACTACTGACATTATTTCTATTAAGTAGATGTTAAAAGTGTTCATTCAACTGGATCAGAGCCAGAGCTCTGATAGAATGTCTATCCAGTAGTGAGTCTTCCTTACTTTAGTTCTTCCCAGAACAGGAATAAGAGAGGGAGAAAAATATGTGAGCACATGCAGCAAGCACTCAACTCTGTCTCAAAGTTATAACATTTAATTGTATTGGATTTGTGCATTCATATCAAGAAGTAATTCTGCTAAACTGAGATAATGAGAAATGTGTTTTTCTTCAAATTTGGGTCCATAAAAAATAATTTCAATGACTGCAAGTTTTTGCATTGAAATAAACTTAATTTCAGATTCAAGGACCAAAATGTTCCAAAATTTCTTCTGTAGAAAGCTACATATGGTACCTTTAATTGCATTTGACAGAATAGTTACAAGCAACAGGGAAAGCATACAAAACTAAATTTAACTCAAGAGGCTGTTTAAATTATTAAATTTAACATGGTCTTTTACCTTGTGGTAGCTGGTACCTAAAAAGTAAAGGGCCAAAGGAATTCAAGAATAGGTGTACACTTTTGTTGTGATAACTTCTGTATTTTTAAGAAAGTATTCTGTGCAACTGAATTTGTATCTGTCCATATTCTAAATGAAGTCTAAGTATTCACAGAGGGCTTAAAAAATGTCAGAAATTTTTAGCACAGAGTCATGCTACTCTTTTGAGAGGCTGTTCAATGTGTAGTGGATTCTGGATACTTCTCTGCTGTACAGCCATATCAAGGGTTGGATTGTACTCAACTTCAAGTGCTCAGATTCCTCAAACAGCTCGTTTGTCTTCCCTTTATTGAAAGCTTCAGCCACAAGAAGTACTTAACGTACCTGTCACAGCAAACTAGCTTTTTTAGGGCCAGGTGCTATGTGTATTACAAGAACAAAAGTAAGCATGTGGTTACACCCCCAAGCAAGGACTATCACAGTGATACAGGTGAGCAGAAGTGTCAATGGTGGTACAACTGAGGCCTTCAGTTCAGCATCATGACAGAGCTTCTGGTCCATCCCCTTTGTGAAAAGAAAAATGCTCAGCAGAATCTGCCAGAATGAGGTTAAGAAAATGACAAGCTCTTCCCTTCAGACTTCGGTTCAGTATAAAAATTCTTAGAAATGGCACAGCTGAGAATTTTTGCTAGGACTTCTGTTTCACCTTTGTTTTGGCACTCAGGAAGACTATAATGATATCATGGGGGTATGCAGAGAGAAAATCAGAAAGGCCAAAGTCCAGTTTAAAACTAAAATGGCTAATAAATCTTATTCAAAGAAAGGGATTTACTCAAATCTCTGCAGGCAACATGTTCAGTGGGATAGAGTTACTGGGGAAAAATGCTTAATTCTACTTTCATCAAAGTTCTTTGTTCCATGAAAGTGGAATGAAAGAAAATACCAGTTTCAGCAAACCCTACTGATACAATTCAAACTTGTTGATAGAATTCTCCAGTACTAATTTCTCAAGATGTGGCTATTGAAACTATTGACTATGATAAATAAGGAGTTGTAGTGAGACACCTGACACCATGTCTTCAGTGATCTTGACACCAACAAGGAGAGCAGAGTATAAGCAAGGGCAAGAGCTGCCTCTCTCAGCCTGCCAGGAAGTGACAAAAATAAAACAGAGCAGTTAACACTGGAGCACAAGATTATTGTTGGTCTGCTTGAACTGGTTTTGGTAAACCAGACAGCATCTTGAGTCATCACAAAGTCATTTGCAATTCACCATGCATGAGAGAGAAAAATCTATCTATAGCTGCCCCTCCCCTGCCTAAGAGAGGTTAAAACCCAAATGTATCACTTTCCAGAAGTACACTGACCCATTGCCATCCATTTGAGCACTCTCTTCTTCTCCCCCCACTATTTTGTGCATAATGTTCTAATTATTTTGTGCATGTCTGTTTCACTGCCGTTCTGCTTTGCATAAGATAGTTAAATATTCATGGCAGCAGCAAATAGAATCCAGATTTTCTAACAAATGAATGCCCTAGCTAATATGTTATGAGCTCATCTCTGCTCACTGGCTGAATAAATATGCAGGCAGAGCAGACTCAACATGACACAGTGGTTCATCACAAAATAGTTGCTAGGAGAGTCCCTGGGACACGCCACTAACAGAGGTCCAGCTCTTCCCAGGGCAGGGAAGTGGCTCAGAGCTGGAAAGCCCACAGTGTGGTTCTGAGTACTGAACTCAGGAACAAAAGTGAGACAGGAGTGGTTTTGTTTTATGTGAGGGATGCTAGTCTTAGATGCTTTGTCCAAAAGTGAGATGATTTTTTCTTGGTTCTTCATTTCAGGAAAAATAATAATTTCAATTAGGAAAGAACTGGTTTTCAAAAAAACCCCTATTTGTTCCTCTCTTCCTGCCTACTTATTCCTGCTGTCTTTGGCATTTAAATAAGTCTTTGAACCTTATTCTGCTACATTACTGTGAGCTGTGCCCTTCCTTTGTTTATTTCTTGACTTTGTTTCTCTTCCCTCTCAAGTAAAAGGTAATTTTTCTTACTGTGGTTAAAAAATAAATATAAAATTACTTCTAAATTCTTCCTCTGTGTTTCCTAGTAGATGTTGTCTGTTTTATTTCTGTTAGCTTCAGCCTGATTAGAATTTCCTTTATTTAAAGCATGTAAAAGTACTTAAGAGGTTTTTTTTTTAATAGTATTGTATTATTTCTAATGTGCCAACATTCGAATGTTTCCAATAATTTGAAGAACAGTGATCATCAAAAGTCAACAAACAAAGGAATATTAAGCATTTGTTGTGATCACAACCCACAGGAGACAGTACAAAAGCCATTTTATAAAGTGAGTTCTTAAACAGAAGCATAACACATTAATCCAAACTAAGCAAATAAATATGATTTTAAAAGAACAACTAGACAATAGGTTAAGTTCTTCATTTCCCAGTATTGAACAGTGCTGCTTTCACAGGATCACCAAGGCAGCATTTAAATCAAGATAAAACCTTGAAGCTGTCAGGTTGGTATTTAGAGCTTTGTGCTGTCTTAGAAAGTTCTTTCCCTCAGAAAAAATAGATTCCAGAGCCAAGAGCCCATGCAAGTCTGGCACATATGATTTTCTGGCAAATCCATGCTTAGAGCTAGATAGTGAATTCTTCATCTCCACTGAGATAAGTCACACCCCTCCTTAAATGTATCACCTTAAGATCTGAAGTATGAAAGATAAAAAAATATATGAGCTATTAATTGGGATTACTCCCATTAGCATCAAATGTTAAGGCATTAAAATTACTATCCAGTTTTACAATAGCACATTCAGGAAAACGTTTTATCCTCTAGCTTTCAGATAGGCTGAAGTTTGACATTCATAAGGGCCTAATTTTCAGGTGGAATTACAGCATCTATTTGGTCCAGTTCAGCTTTCATTGTATAGTAGAAATTGTTGGCATAATTGGCAGAAATTAATATGCAGTCATGGTCTGTTGTTTCTTCTTGACTAGCTTTTTGCCATCAACTCAGTCTTACCAGAATTAAGTTCTTAGTTTTCCTCCAAAACCTCTGTTCTCTCTTCTTTCTCTACTACAAATAACAATTTTGTGCTCTCCCACTCAGACCATAAAGGTTTACAGGGTTAGCAGAAAATTTTTATTTTCTTCTCCTATTCCCACACTTCCTCCCTGAGCACACTGTAAATGATTACAGATGTCCAGTTCACACATCAGATATCAAAGTCTATCTAAAATACTTTGCTCCTTAAGATACTTTACTGATTCATAGAAGATGCTTCCAAAATCTCATTCTTGAGTGTTTTCTTCCAGATTGCATCCTCTCTTTTAAGTCATACTTCATAAATGCAACTTTTCCTTTTAAAAGTTATGCTTTTATATTACTCTTCTCTGCACATTTTTATCCACCTAATTTTTTCCTAGCCTGTACCAGATTACAAAATATAATTTACAAATTTTTACTAATCCACTTTGTTGCACTTCTATCACAGGGTTTTTTTACACTAATGACCTATATGTGTTTTTAAGATAATCATAAATTAGGAATATTCAACATCTTCATTCAGCTACCTTTTTATTTTAAAGGACTGATGCCTGCTGCATTCCAGCCTGTGTACTGTGCTACAAAGCATGGTGTAATTGGATTCACTCGGTCCATAGCAGTAAGTATGCATTTTCCAGAAGGGTATCAGCAGCTCCTTGGGAACATGCTTCAGTGTTTCATGTTCCTTCTCTATAGCCACACAACTGCAATTAATTTTATGGGAGGAGTTCAAAAGCCAAATTCTAATCCAAGTTTCAAAAATATTTTTTCAGAACCCTCTCCCAGTCATTTAACATTTTGGTTTCCTTATTTCTAAGTCAGGTCAATTACTTTTTATGATAAATAGGCACAGAAGTGTACAAAAGTGACTTGAATACATCATTATTTATTCTTACCAACTCTTAATACTCTGAAAATGCAAAATGACACATTCAGGATAGGACATGTAAGATGACCATTTTTTAAGTCTCAGCCTCTGACTCCAAAACTTTCTAGTTAAATTGAACAAGCACTGTAATGAAACAACTTGGAGAGAGAAAATACAATTACACTTTAACAGATTATTCTTAAAGGTAGTCTACTCACATAAGATTTCCATCTGATTTCCAGAATTAATCACCTGAAATTATACTTTGAACACTCTATCCATATTTTATGCCCCCATCCCCACACAAATAGCTCCTTTCTGAGATTAATGTAAATAGAATAGTATGACTAATCATAGCATATACCATATTAAACACATCAAGAACAGGACACCTAGTTTTCCATTTTTGTTTTCTCATTAGAAATATAAATATCACCATCTAAGCGTGAATTAGAGGAAATGCTGTCTTTAAGGAACATGAGAATGCCATAGGAAAAAAAAACATAATAAACATAGTGAACTATAGTATTTACCAGGAAAAGCAGTATGGCCTAAATTTGGGCAAGATACCTTACATCTAGGATTTCAGTTTCTTGCCTCCCCCAGACCAAAAGGGCAGGCTGCCTTACCATGAAAATGACATGTGACTGACACAGTACCTGAAAGGAGCCCATTAAATGTCAAAATGAATAGAACACAGCATTTAACAGCAGTGGTTACTCTTGGATACATCATGTGTAGTTCATCAGTTCTGTGCTGCTGCTAAGTTCATCCAGCATTCGACACACCCCGCGATGTTGATCAGACTTCTTTGCTACCTGCACTCTTGGGTGGAACCACAGACAAGGGGTCCTACCTTTCCCAGAACAACTTGTGTTTCCTTCTTTCATCATCCTGAGCTGCTTCCTGAAAAAAAATCAGTTCAGGGGGACTTTCCAGTGGAGATGCTCTGTGATAGATTCATACCTTGGCAAGGACAACAGAGCAACTAGAAAGGTTCAGCATTGCAGTTGTACGGGTAGAGAACATATTGTATTTCTGTTGATGTGAGGAAGGTAAATACTGAATCTTAAAGATAATTTTATTTATTTCAGAGTTTTATTTAAAAAAAATGCTCCTATAAGATTGGAAGCATACATTTGGGAGATTTTTTTTTTTTTTTTTTTTTTTTAAAAGGGTTATCTATTCCTCCCNTATCAGATGCGTTATCTTGTACAGAGAGAAAAAATGGGAGATATCTGAGGCTATTTTAAGAGCACCAACTGCACAATGATATATCCCTTATGTATTCCCATTTCCCAGCAAAGCCCAAATCAAATTTGCAAGTTAAATATAAGTGATTTTAGTTTTGAATAGCCCTTGGTGTTCCCTCATGAACTTGTTTAACCAAACTTGTTGTGAGATACAG
This sequence comes from Notiomystis cincta, assembly GCA_013398075.1. Lineage (NCBI taxonomy): Eukaryota > Metazoa > Chordata > Aves > Passeriformes > Notiomystidae > Notiomystis > Notiomystis cincta. The sequence continues at coordinate 137,961 of VZRX01006852.1, forward strand.
GGTATATAATTTGCACTGAATTTTCACAAAATTTTCAAGTGAACCAAGATAGAAACCATGAAGTGACAAAACTGGATTAAGAGCACAATAGCAACCCCCATGGACCAGATCAAAGAGTTACCTGGCCCATCACAGCATTTCCAACTAAGGCCAAAAGCAGACAGCTTGGACAGACTGCTAGAACATGACAAGCATAAAGTGATACTTTTTAATGCTTTCTTAGTTTCTGACAATTAGCTTCCAAGATGCTTCTGCACAAAGGAAATTGTATGGCTGTGCTGTTTCACCCACAATTTTCTTTATGTAAAATATTTTTCATCTATTGACCCCAGCAAACTGCATGTGAAATTATCCTTTATGCTAATTTGTATGTCAGCTCTGCTACAGAAACAGGATAAATCAACAGCAAAGTGCTGCAGAGGATTGTGTAAGGATTACTTCTGTCCTTTTCCCTGACAGAGGAAACTTTGATAGGAAGCCCAGTGGCAGCTGGATGTCCACAGGCATTTATCAAAAACTACAGCAAACAAATGATGATTTGTAAAGTAGCCACTTTAGATGTATGTCCTGATTGAGGAGACTAAATATCTCTCCTGAAACTCTCATACCACCTCAGCTTTTCCTCAAAATAAATTTGTTCAAATGCCAATTTTTAAAATGTTCAGATATATAGATTTACATTGAGTTTCTTGTCCTTTTTGTGTGTTCTATTATATCATGACTCTGAAATAACTTTTCTTTTTCAGCCCATCAATAATTGCTGAGGGACTGATAACAATAATTGAAGATGATACTCTAAATGGAGAAGTTATGAAGATCACAGCATCCCAAGGAATTCATTTTCAGCAATATGGCCAAACACCTTTTACATCATCAAAGACATAAATATTTGTTTTGTGTTAATTACTTCAGTAACAGTATTTATTTAGTAGAATAACCACACTGCTCTAAAACCTTTCTTAATTATTATTTAGTAGTAGGGGCCACTTTTTTTCATTTTGGTAGTTCTGATCCACATATTCCAAGCATATTTCAGTTGATCTGGCTTTGTTATAATTCTTTTCATTGTCGTGCCTACTTATTTACATCTTGATTTCTTCAGACCAGGAATTCTCTTCAGGAATCTAGATCTCAAACTTAGCCATAAGGAGTTAAGAATTTACTTTCTTTTATAAAATGTTAAATAGAACAAGAGACAAAATTCACATTCCTCGCATTCCAACTTAATATGTTGTATATCATATAAGAAAGTACACATTTTTAACTTCTTGGATTTTATATATTTATAAAATACTTCAGAAATATTTCTATTTTCTTTTATATATATATATATATATATGTGAATTTTCTCACTCTGTATATACGAGGATGAAATTTTTGGCATTGATTGCTTGCTCATTAAATCTTACTTTCTAAACCTTTAATTTCTTGCCTTCATTGAGTAAAATCTCAACTCAACCCTGAATAATCTGGTTTTTATCATGTTTTATACATTGCCTTTTGGTTTCACAGTACATATTCTCAGATGCAGCATATCATATAGTGGCAATGAAAATAAAAATTGAGCTTCCTACCTCCTGAGCACTACTGAACCTTCTGAATCCAGGTCAATCTTCAGCTACATTTATGCAAAAATCCTTCATACTTCATGGGTTACATGTCTAACAAAAATAATTTCTTGCTTGGTAATTTAATTAGGCTAATAGCATAAAAAGATTTAATAGCTCCTCAGAAAGCTGGAAAGTTAATATTTACCCTTCTTAGGAGTACTGACTTTAATTTCACTGATTTTTTTAGCATTGCAACTGAAAGAATGCAAACAGTAGTACTTACCTTCAGTGGAAGTCAGGGAGTAATAAGTCTGTGGGGAGAAGAAAACAAACAGAAACACATACTTTGAATTACTCATCATTCTCCCAATGCCTGCATTTTGGGGTATGTTAACCCTAGTTTTAAAACCCATTTTGAACACACAAATTTAGCATCCCTGACAGCATCTGTTAACCCCTCTGGATAAAATGCTGCTATCTGATTTGATAGTAATAGTTTCTATGTTTGTCTCATTAAATTCAGAGCATTTCCCAATACCTGGCAGAAGAGTGTAAGAGATGTGATGCAAACTTGAAGTCAGTATGTGCTAGTTAGGTCCTGATGCTGATAATTCTTACCTCTGTGTGTCTCCCTGTCAAGCAGGATTTCAATGTAGAAACTAGGGAAGGCTTAATAACAATGGTAGTACATGCAAAACATGAAGCAACCAAACACCACACTAAGACAGTAACTCAGCTCCTTCTCTTAGTGACACACTTGAAATAACTAGAAATAATAGGAGTGTTGTTGATGGTGTATTGCTGGCTTGATTGCTTTTGCTCATCTCTGCTCCTTGACACCTCAAAAAAATTTCCACTAAACAGGGTGGGTTGATGTTTCCAGGGAATCAGTGAAAGAATATATAACTTAATAATGTTGGTAATAAAATACCAGAAATCCAATGTAGGCTCCCTGAAGGAAGAAAAACAGAAAAAATGTAAAGTTAATTGCAGCTAATCACTTCAGTCATTCCTCAATTAACTTGTGATATTGCACTTCTATAAAACTCTATGAATTGGCATTATTCTAAGATTCCATTTATGTGGTATATCAATAGCCACCCAAGAAAAAATTAGATTCATAAAACATGCACTTAGACTCCAGGACACCAGAAAAATCTAAGCCTATATCTGGGAAAGAATTTAAATCATATCTTACATGTATAGGTCTTTTCTTCTGGATTAATTTTGTAACTCAAAACACAGATGTTTTCAAATCAAAGCCATACAGAAAACCTCATGAAAAGCATATACTGCACTGATTTCCATCTGATAATTGGATAAGGAAGCCTCAGAATCAAATAAACATTTAAACTAAGATAAATCTCAAATTATTAGCACATCTGGAACCTACTGGAAGAAACATGTACAGTGAAGCAAAATCCTTGATGCAAATCATAATGTGAAAAATAGCCATCAAAATTCTACCTTTTAATTAAAAAGTGCCCCAAACCAATTACAGCTTTCCAGTTTCAGATAGCCTGAATTTAAACACATCTGAGGGTTTTATCTGCACAGGAAGAACAAGTCCTACATATGTTTTGGAAGGGTTTCCTGTAAGACTTCCCCCTCAAACTTTGGAAGTCTTCCAGTCAGAAAGAAAGAGAGCATATGTTTGGTTTACAGAGAGAAACACCAGAGAAGCAGTAGGTAGAAAGATGAGTTGAAGGGGGAAAGAAAGTTTCAGTTTTTGCACAAAGACTGTTTTGAAACTTCATCTTCAGTTAAAAGTCTTGATGTAATTCCAAGACTTAATTTATTTTGCCTGAGAGACCATAATTTTAAAGACAACTGTTCCAGTGTTGTAGGGAAACTCAGCCAAAAGGAAAAATAAATATTTTAAATGAGATACACTAATTGCCAAGAACATAAAACAACAAGTAATATTCTAGACTCATATAATGATCATTATTTGGAATGAACACTCAACCCCATGCGACACAAGTTTACTTTTCAGTGGGTCCTTAGAGTTTCAAACAGGATTTTTCTTAGGGGTAAAGAATAAATATTACTAATAAACTCCATTTTTTAGTGCTTATAATCCTACACAAAAGCCTAAATTATAAGGCATTTTATGAAATGCCTTGTTGCATGACAGTATTAGTTTATTTGTAGTATTTAATGCCTTAATTCAAGGCATTTAAGAGGTACATAATCTACATAATTATGTGGATAATTCATTGCATTCTCTAGAGTTCAGAATTACCTGGAATTAATTTGTATTATGAGTGCCATAAAATCATATGTGTATCCATTTTATTATTGACTGGGTGAACCATGGAGTAACAAATCCTTTTTGCAGCTTCCTTAAATTAAGGACGTCCAGATATGAGAGACTAGACCTTTTCCTCTCGTTTGGAACATAAGCTTTGCAAACAGTAAACCAAAAATAAACTTCAATAAAACCAAAATCTGATTTCCACCGAAATCGTGAATATGGGGCCAATCTTTAAAAGAACAGCATTAGATATCTAATGCTATGGCTTTCAGGCAGGATGGGGCTCTTCTGACAGATAATGATTTCCTTCCTCCAGTGCTGAGCTGCTCTAAACTTTCTACAGGATGATTCTCCGGCTTGAACTTCCCTTTTAGCAAAGTCTATTTGCTTTGCGTCAGGAGACGCTGACAGTTTTCAGCTCCAGCTCCAGGAACCCAGATGGTGCAATGAAAGTGAAGGAAAATACCTTATGACTTAGATTTTTTTTTTTCTCCCCCTCCAGTACAGAAAGGAACAGCTTAATGTCAGGTCAAATTTTAAATTAAAACAAAAAGGGACAGTAAACAAGAAGCGTTATGCTCTTACTCTGATGGGGACAGAAAATAGGAAGGGAACAGATGAGGTGAAAATAAGGTGTGAAGAGGCTAAACCTGGAACATCTTTAAAATAAGTAACTTAATCCCACTGTTTAAGTGAAAGCCATTACTATGCACTGTGGCCCAAATTTAAATCTGAATGTTTCCTGGTTTGTATAAAGACAGTCTAAGACTATTCTCTCAGGGATTCAGAGGATAAAATCAGGATCTTCATAGTAAAAATTAATCTTAATGAAAAAATAATGAACTGTTTCAAGCAATCATTCAGCAGTGAAGCATTTGAAACAGTTATATATTCAAGTCCTTTTATTTTTCACAAACTCTCTGTTAATTCAGTGCTGGCATCTACTGGGCAAACCTTACAGAGGTTATTACTACTGCAGAGGTGGAATTAATTTCTTGCTACAATGACTGCACTTTTTTCAGCTTTCACTTTCATCAGAGGGTTCCTAGCCCTCCTCCTTTCACACAGAAGAGAGGCTGCACAGAAGAGAGGATGATAATCTGGTGACAGGTCTGACATCTGGTCCAGGAATTCTGAATGGTTGAAGGTTGTAGATTTAGCCTCAGCAAGCAGAGATTTACAGCAGTGACATCCAAGCAGAATGCAAAAGACCTAATCCCTTCTTTGTCACCCTGACCCTGCCAATTCCTCCTCTTCATATTTACATTGGGCTACCTTAAACACAAGCATTTCAGAAGTGACCTACACTCCAGCTACGCCAACACAGCTGTGCTTCTTCAGCAGCCACCAGAACATCTTCACTTAACACATCGCTCATTTCACCGATTTCAGAGAAACCGTAAGGCCGCTTTATTAGTTCACATGATGCTCCACATCAAAGAAATGGCTCAAGGGATCTCACCAGCTTTCCTCTCTTTGCAGTGGAACCTTTCCTCAGCAGTCACAATCTTGAGAAATGAAGGAAAGAGGAATAGGAAATCAGGCTGTCAGTCACACAGCTTTGAACTCTTTACTATAGGACATGAGAATAAGCACACTTCTGCTTTCTTGCAGAAAAAAAAAGCAGCACATAGACAACTTTCAGTGCACTTTCCCACAGCTGCAAACAAAACCCACAGAAGTAAAGAGGAAATAAAGATATCTTTGGAATACAGGAACGAAAAACTCTTCAGAAAAAAAAAGCTCATCTAGCTATTCCAATTTACTCAATTTAAATGATGAACACTTCAGAATCTTGTACAGCATTTGACCTTGAAGCATTATTTCAGCAACTAACACTACAAACAGTTAACATCATACACACAAACAGTGCAGTTCTCAAGAAAGACCCAGAGATGTGCAGAGAATACTGAATTCTCTACTACTCATCCTGGAATGGTTCTCACAAAAATGAAAGAGCTTCCTTGTACAAAATCCTCCTGGCAATTTCACTTCAAACAGGTACAGTGTTGCTTTATGGAGCTTTTCTCCTTCTCTGCATTTGTAAATCTGTTTAAATACACTGCCCTCAGCAATGCTTACAAATTAGCTGACACTTATCACAACTATTGCTGTTGTTTTGATTTAAGAGAGTTACCAGACTTGGTACATATAAATGCAAAACTAAATAAAATGCTAGCATTTTTTACATATTTATATATATATATACATACACATACGTATATCTTCACATATATGTACCTACTACACACTCACAATCTACACATAAAATAGAAATCTTTTGTTCAAGAGCAATATTCACTATCTATGCATGTCCCTGCAGATACTAACTTTCATAAAAGTTGTGAAGCATTATTTCTCAATGATGTTTATCTCCCAGATTTGGTGTCTTACGATCATGAAGCAAGTTTAAATCTGTACAAACTACATTTTATTGAAAATGTTTTACATAGTTGAATTTACAGTTTCATTTTTCTTCTCAGTTCCTGAAATGCATCAAAATTAGATTTGCACTTTAATTTAAACAATCATACATTAGCTGATGTATAATCTTTGACATATTTTGGATCCCTCAAATGCCACCTGCTGAGGCAAATCTATGCTCTTATTTATTATAATTTCTTATATATTATTTTATGTACTATCATAGATAACCACAGTCACTGGAAGGTTTGTGATGCTATAAATGGGGACAGTCCCCAAATATGTCATGACAGAGTCTTTAGAATCATAGAATCCCTTAGGTTGGAAAAGATATTTGAAAATACTTAGTCCACTCTTGTGGCAGGGCAAATTTACATTTTTTTTCATATAGGTTTTCCTTCTTTTGTTGCTTAAGCTGCTAGCATTATTAATTTTTACTTGCAGAAGGTGAAAACAAAATTAAAAAATAATGCCAAAATTCAAAAAAGGCATAGAAGAACATATATTGCCTCTTCATTTATTGAATAGAACTGTGCACTGAATACAGCAGTGGGTTCTGCTTAAAAAGCACAATTTTGCTACAGTGTGGCCAAACCCAAAAATATGGCCTCTAGGCAAACCTCTGGGATTGTGTTCCTTGAGAACCCATCAAATATATCATCTGAGTAGCCTCATTGTTCCTTGTCATTCCCCATTATGTCTAATATGTCAAACATTAAAAAAAAAAGCCAAGAAAAAAGCACAAACATAGAACAAAATGTTTCTATGAAGTAAAAAGCTTGTGCTGCTCAGCTGAACTGAAGATAAATAGCTGTATCTTGCAGTACAGATGTTTGTCTATGACATGTACACGGTGCAAACTGTGGCTGAAAGAGTAAGGTTCATTCCTATGAACAACAAAGAGCCTGTATAAATATTAGTATGATAGTAAGTTTCCTGTTGGCCACTATTTTCCCCTCTATTTGTCATTGTATCGTACTGTTAGGAAAATAAATTATTTAAACTGCTTAAGGAAAAAAGTGATTCAGTACTCACTCTACACACTGGAATGAAATTCAAATTTCATTTCCAAAGAGAGTTTCTTAAAACACTTGGCCCTGAAAACACATTTGTAGCATAAATTAAAATACTCCAGGGTGCCAACAAAGAGCTGTGGAGTCTGTTTAACAGACATGAGGACTAAAACCTTATTGGTTTTGGCATCTTCATTTAGCAACAGCTTGAAAAGCAATCATAATCATTCTAAATAAACTCAATGTGCTTAATTTCTGTAAATTTCAAGCCTTGATGCTGCATTTATAACAAAACACTTTTGTTCTCAAATTAAATGACACTTCAGCACTGAAACATTTGTCATGTTGGGGAAACATCTGTATTTAAAGCAGCATTTGCATGCTAAGCTTCAGGGAAATGCTAAGATGTCATCAACTTCAGTGAGCCTGAACCAGCCTGCAAGTCAGCTGAATCTGTGCTCAAGTCTCTGTGCTAGACAAAAAATAATGGCATAGCATATAGCAGTGAGGCATTCACAGGCATTCACTGCACTAACTGCAAATTGTCCTTCTTTGCCAAATCTTCCTGTGAAGACTAAGAATTTTGGACAGGCCTTGTAGTCAGGGAAAGTGAAAACTATGCCAGAATCCTCCAGAGAAACAAAATGAAATTTTCTGCCCCTCTCCAAGACCTCCCTCCTGTATGGATAAAAGTGAGCTGCATTAGCTGTCTTAGTTTGTTAGCTTTTTGCTTCCAGTATCCCTTAATTTCTGGATATTCAAAGAAACATTCAGTTAAAAGTAATTTTTGGCCTTTTGCAGAAAACTAAAACTCATCTCCACATGTGTCACAGCTTCTGAGCTGCACAGTTCTGGAGAAAATGCAGAAGAAATTGTTAATTTACAAGGACTTAGAATCTATCTAACAGTAAATGCTGCTCCAGAGCATGAGACAAACTGTGAATATTTGCTAAGAAAAAGAAAGATGAGACTTTAAAGTCACAGGTGCAGATTTGCACAAATCTACCTATAAAGACTGATGCATTCTAATATAGTAATCATTCTAAATTTTCAGTATTTATTGGGATTTTCTAACAATCCAGCAAAGGTATCCTCAACCATTAATGCTTAACACTCATAGCTATTGAACTCTGGAGTATAAATACATTTTACACTTCTATAAATTGACAAATAACTGCTAATAAGCAGAATAACTACCCTGTCTTGGAACTTGGCTACCTCTATAATACTGTAACTTTGAAGATCTGACCTGCAGAATCATAATTATTTGTTTCTAATTCTTTGCTTTACTTTTTTTCCTCCTTGCATTCCAGTAGTTTTCAAATATTTGAAGCACTCAGAATATATAAACAAGACTATAATCACTGGTAAAGCAACTATGACTACTGGATCTTCAATATTTACTTGATACTCAAAAAGTTTTCAGGTGATCAGAAGCCCTGGCATAGGTATTTGGCTGACTCCCAAAGAAGAAATGCAAATTACAAAGAGAATACATTTTGATTTGCAAATCTTTATTTTAGATTTAGTATGTTTTCATATCTGATTAAAACTCAGAGACTGAAATACAACTATTATAATTGAATTTCTAAAGCCCAGTCTAATTTTTCAAATCATCAGTAGTTAGTGCATTTTGATCAAATTTTCACTCTCTAGTAATTCTTTGCAGCATATCTTTGAAAGTGAGCTGCATAAAAGGTTTTTATGATTAGACAGATTCAACCAATTCAGTAGCTTTGTTTATAGGGCAGCTGCCAAGACGTGAGTCACCAAGTCAGCCTGTGACATGCCCGCTTGTATAACTTGTGTTCTTTGGCAGCTTTGGAGGGGTTTGCATATCTCTTCTTGGATACATAATTCCACTCATATATCAAAAAAGTAAATAGAGTGATAAATTTGTATAAAATTAGTTTTAAAACTGCACTCATTAAATCCACGGGAGATCAGTGTATTTTTTTACATCCTGCACCACCCTCTAACTTGGCGGTCAAAGAAAAGGCAAGAACTTGAAGCTGGTAAAACACAAACTTCTTGCCTTACATCACACTTTTGATTAAAAGAACAGATTTAAAATCCATGAGGATGGTGTATCTTCTAGCAGAAGATGGTAGATATACCAAAAGAGCAAATTTAATCAATTTGTCACAAGAACCATCGACTTCAGCCTGCTGCATATCAATAGCCAGCCCTGTGTGGAGAGAGAAAGGAAATTTTCTCTTGCTCTTTCTCTCCATCTACTTAATTGAATTGGGAAAGGACAGTGCAAAGGGTAACAAACTTCAAGGACAGAGTCTGTTTGCTCTTTAAGCTAAAGTTGGATGCAATACCGAAATAATTGCTCTCCACTATTCAGAGATCTGCTCTACCATTTTCATGCAGATTTTATGCTGCTGAGAGTTGTTTCCTAACTAATTAGCTCAAACAATAAACACTTTGAGTGATTATTTGTTTTGCTTCCTCTAACATCTAGAAAATCGTTAGGCTTTTTTAAAGTTTTAGTATGATACACCACATTTTAGCTCTGGATTGAATGAGTTCCTGGTCACCATCTGTTACTTTTTTGCTCCTAAATAAGGTTTATTTAGTGGAACAACCAACTCTCAACAACTCTGGCATCCTGTTTAGGTGATATAATACAATCGAATTTCATATCAGATTTTAAAGCTTGTCAGGGCTTGCTTAGATATTCCTATTTATCTTTCTCTGGAAAAGAAAGGAAATGTTTTGTTTGGTTTCTCATATCATTTTGCCTTGGAGGATTCCATTAGGCCAGTTTGAAATCCAGAATATTAATTACTTTATATACACCATTACGTCAACATGATCTGGAGGAAACATATTTTCTGGGTTTCCTGTTCTAAAAGATGTGGTTTCAGATAGAACATTTGATAGTTGAGGACTGGGGCCTCTCTACATGCAATAAGTTCTTCCTTATCAAGTAAAGCATTGTTTTTCATTTCATGTTCTGTTAGTGCCAGGCTGAAATGAAATTACACTATTTTTCATATTTGACCTTTCCACACCTAAAACTTCATCTTTTTACACTTTGAGGTAGGGTGTCTGATGGTCAAAGATGAGAAGGTGAAGTAAGGGTGGTCATCAAGGAAGTGACTCTGTAGAGCCTGAGAGGACACAGAATCAGGGTGTTTCCCCTGCTCTTTAGAATCAGACTGGTACTGGATGAGTTTCACTTGAATTCTGGTGAAACACATTCATCAGATGACTAAACAGAGAAGAACTTAAAAAGAAATTTGTCATTCACTGGCTATAGATAAGTCAGCCTGAGAGGTGAAGTGTCAAAATTCCTAATAGGGAAGAACATAAGCCAGTGCCACTCAAGGGAATAAAAGATAAAAACCAGGCAAGAATCCACACAAGCTGCAGGAAAACCTTCTTAGGGACATCTCCTCTGGGAAAAAAAGAGGTCTCTGATGTTTTAGAGTATTTGGATAATCTCATCTATGCTCCATTACCTATTAAATGTCAGAGTAGATGATTTTTCAATGTCCCTTCTAAACTGGCTTGTTCTGTGGTTCTGCACATTACTTTTTTAATGCCCTCTACATGGATTGTACTATGGTGCTCCTGAGACTACTCATTTTCAGACCACCATAACACCCCACAACCAGTGTGAACTCTAATCTTTTGACAAATAGCTCATGTCAAATGGTGGCAAGAAATGGCATAAAGATTCACCACACAGTGATAGTGTATGGCTAGGAATTTCCTTCCTAAAAATAAATCAAGTTCCAGGCATTGGGTCAGAAGGAAGAGAAGAGCAAAATGCATTTTTGGGTGCAAAGTTTTTGATGTCTATTGTAATCACTAAATGTGGCTGCATAGTTCTACTTTCCATGACCAGACCCAGAGGTTTAGAAATTCCACACAGAAGAATGGGCTGCAAGATTTTATCTCATAACAAGTAACTGATAACACTGCTAACTGTAGTGTAATGGGGAGGAAAAAAATACACAAACTCTTTGTTAGGTTGGTCTGCCTGAAACAGCAGAGGTTCTACTTCCATGTGCACACCTTGATGGAGAAAGGGAAATTTCTGTTAATGGTAGGAAAAAACCCAGTGCTGATAGCAGCATGAGGGCACCACCACACAATGTTTTCATTGCTTCTGAGTTACCCTTGGTGAACAGAAAGAACACATCTAATGTAGCCTGGGAAAAGGAGGGCTTTGTCCCACACTGCCCTGGAATTGGTTGTGGAGAGGAGGTATCTAACATATCAAAGGGATGGAATGGAATAATCTGAATGCTTGTGCATCCCTCCAACATCAATTCTGCCCAGGATGAGGTCTGGGGAGTTTACTGCATCTACCTTCCTCACCCTTTCTTGGTCTATGTACCAGCAGGAATTGTTCAGCTAATCTGGACTATGCAGCAAATGCATCCCTAGCTGGTCCTGATCATGCACCTTGCAAATCATATCAAAAATCCCTATTTCCAAGCTTAGAAAGCAAGCTTGCAAAATGCACTGAATGGCTACAGAAGGAACTTCCAGTCAGAGGACCCTGCTGCAGAATTTACAGAGATACAGCACATTTTGTCTTTGCAAAACAGACAATTTTCAAACTGGAAGGCAAATTATAGAATCATAAAATTATTAAGATTGGAAAAGACTATTAAGATCACCAGGTCCAACCATCAATCCAGCACTACCACCATATTCACCATCAAACCATGACCTCAGATGTCACATCCACATGTTTTTTGAACACTTCCAGGGATGGTGACTCTACTACATTCCTGGGCAGCCTGTTCCAGTACTTAAGAACCCTTTCAATGAAGAAATTAAACAAGATTACTTTAGTAAGGTAGGATTCCTCACATAAAAACATCAAATTCTAAATTAGCTAAGTATTGTCATACCTCTGATTTCCTTGTAATTTCTAAGAAAATAATGGTTTCTGTGCTAGCATCATGTTGAAAGTCTTTTAACATTTTTTTCACATTAAGGGGAAACCCAGAAATTTCATTTTATCCAAAAGATAAGAACCACTTCATATGAAAATTTTATTGTCAGTTATAGACACAGTCCTGAATTTTTTCAGTCTGTTTCAGACTAGGAGTGTTAGATGCAATTACTAACAATATTTTCCTTTGCAGGTAAGGAGCTGAGGGCACAATACTTCTATTTCAAAGGTGATGTATGCTGTTTCAGCATAGAAAGCATTTCTATCATTATTGGCCAGAACTCATTTTCTTTGTTCTCAAGAATTCATGACCTCTTTGGAACTGAAACTCACTTTGACCCTGCATAACTAAGTCCTGTGACTACCCTATTGTGCAGGGTTAGCAATTTTACTTTTTAACTAGTAACTGATACCCAAATATGATTTCTGTTTTCCCATGAACACTAGTTGTCATGCATATATCATACTATATTGCAAAGAGATTAGGCTTTAAACATTTTAAAAGAAAAGAAACTGATTGGGTGGAGTTGAAAGACTCTTTCTTTTAATATTTAAAAACATCTATGTAACAGCAGACTATACCTTCCCTACTCTCTTGTAAACACTTGAGGTAGCCAGACAGGTTTTTGAAGGTCTTATTGCATTACTATGAATGAAGCTTCATAAAAAGACTAAATTACCATGTTTCTGCTATCATTTGTAGCAATATGTAGTAACAAACATGTGACCTGTAGCACAAACACTGTGATTCGTAAGTTTTTTTTTCAAAAAGAAACATTAAATAGATCAATATGTATGCATGTTTGTTTGGGGGTTTTTCCATCTCCATGAGAAAAAATGCAACAACACCTTCTGTTTCTTGTGAAGAAAAAAAAAAAAAGCAACAAAAGTGGGCTTATTGAAAAGCTACAGCTTTGGAGGACATGCTTAAATACACAGATAGTATTGAAATTTAGTATGACAGGTTAAGAGGGAGCAGACAGCAGAATCAAGGACCTGCCTATACCCATGCTGCCCCTGTTCCTCCACTGCCAGATGTTCACCCCATTTGGTCCTGTTACAGGCTTCCTCAGTGAGTTGTTCCTCTAAACAAGCCAGCTGCTGGCAAAGTGCCCCAGTAATCCAGCAGCCTTGGTACCTCCCAACGTGTGACAGCTTCCAGAAGGTTGAGGCGGTTCACATCGCCAGGCAGCGCTGACATCACCACTGGTGCGGAGCGTGGAGGCACGAGGATGACTAGCAAACCCACATCCTGATCATGCAGAAAGATGTTCCTAAGTGCATGACCAGGCTTGCATGTTCTGCTTTGCTTTCATACAGTTGGCCTGAGGAGAAAAGCCTAATGGATTAACTAAATATTTCATTTCCAAACCGTAGAGGGCATTTGCCAATTTATAGCTACTGAAATTTTGAGGGAATGAAATTGTGCATTTATATTTTTTTCTCTTTTACCTTCAGGTTTTTTTCTCTGTCTTTTAGCTATCTGTTGCTGGTTTATTATTTTTAAAAAAATTCTTTCATTTCTCTGTTCTAAATCAGAGGATTTCATGTATCATTAATTTCCAAAAAAAATTTGATTCCTGGTACACTATGAAACTATTTTTTAATACATTTGAATGTCCTCTCTCTCAGTAGAAATCTTGTACTAGAATTGTATGAAAGATCTATGAACCAAATATAAAGAAAAGATGGAGAGAAACACTGCAAGTAAAATGTCTTGTGAAATTCCTACTTTCTGGGATATTTCCATGTGAAATTTATTCTCAGAAGGAATAGCACAGTGTAAAATCAGCAGCACTAGTTTGACTATAAAAATTTGCTTCAGAAAAATTACCTCCACTATAAATCCTGACTTCCTGTTATAAGGTTGGCAGAAATGACCTTCTTAGAGTGTGTATGGAACACCAGGGAAAACTGATGTATTACTATGTGGTTTTCAGGCAGTGGCAGACTGTCCTCTCTTTGTCTTCTACCAACAAGTTCTTCTCAGCCAAAGACAGAAGTAGAACATGAAAAATGTTTTGTGTTTATGGGAGCAGGCAACTGCTTTTCTTCTGTTTTTTTGCTACACCACACTCAAGAGCCTCTTCCATTAAGGAACTTGGAGCCTTTTACTCTGTCCTTGAGTCTATCAAACCACTGACATTGATCTTAAACTGCTCTCTAAAAATGCCCTTACTGAAGAAGAGGAACTTGCAGAAGTTAGTACCAGCAGCTTCTGTCAGGAATTGGCAAAGGGACTTAAAAATCTAACTGGAAAACAGACTGAAAAACAGAGATCATAATAAATAAAACTGAAATTCTAAATAACACCAGAAATTAGAAATATTACACAATGTTTCCCGGTTACGTCTTTTATTCAGCTCATGTTTTGACATAGCCCCTAAACTTTTACATGACTAATGCCACAACAAAACCAAAAATCTTTCTCTTAACAAGAAAACACTTACCAAGAACCCCTTTTTTGGAAACACAATGTTTGCCGAGCATGAGTTATGTAGGTGAGCCTCTTCTAGCAAAAGCAGCCTAGAGCTGGAGCCACTGAAGTCAACTTCCCATCCTTCTAATGTGCATCAGGCCACAGATTTGTCTGAGCTGGAACAGACACAGAAGGATGACCAAGTCAGACTCCTAAGTAAAGGGCCCATATTAACTAAGTTTAATTTTTTTTAATTCAGTTGATTTAACTTTAACATTTTCCTTCATTTGAGATAAAAATTGTCAACTGACAGTTTTTGTTTATATACTGATCAACACAATTTATAATCCCTAATGAAATGAAATATGCATTACTTAATTTGCTTTTTATGCTTTCTCCCAGAGTCCACTGTATGATTTCCCAAATGTTAATTACTTCATAATTTTTCTTTGTACTATTCATAATCTTGTTGGGGATCCAGACAGAAAGAAATTTATGCAAAATTAATAGTCTTGTAATTGCATTCTGCACTGCTATGTTACGTTTTACTACAGTTCCTATTCTTACATTAATAAAGCACTCTTTATTTTCTGTGCTCGATTGTGTAGAAATGAATGACTACAATTTACAGTGGAGCACCTGAAACAGGAAGACATCGAAGATTAAGTCCTACCTTCAAGAAGTCTATGAGCTTTTACAATTTTCTTTAAAGGAGATAGTATTTTGTATGGAAAAATCCTCATGGGCACTTGGTGGCTATGGAGCACCGTAACAAAATTCTGGGTAGCTCTTTAACCACTTTAATTGTCCTTTTTATACATACCAGTGCTGCTCTTTGCACCTAGAAAGCATGTCATGAGTGGAGGAAAGCAAAACAGCACTTTCTTTAGGAAACACTGAGAAATGAAACAACCTGCAAGATTACCACCAACACCAACCCCTTTCCCAGTGACCACACAGAAGATTATTTCACTCTAAGTGTTGTGATTTCATATTCTAAGAACTTCAATTTGCAGACTGAATTTTAAAGGAAGAGTTCCTGCAATGTGTAAACTGTTTATGTCATCAGAATTTCACTCCTGTTTGTTCTGGAAGACGCTTTCTGAATCTAAAATGAAGGCAACTGGTTTGCCCTCAGGGTTTATTATAAAACAAAGATTTGGGGAAAAAATTAATTCAAAATACAGAATAAATAGTAAGGGAAAAATGCTTACAGATAAAACATAATTTTAAAAAAATCAGGAAAAATCAGCAAAATGCAAGAAATATGCAAGTGGAAAATGAGATGGTCAGATAAGCAATAAACTATATTTTTTTCTGAACATGATGTCAATTTTAATTTTTAGGAATTAACTATGAAAAAGAACTGAAAAATGTAGTTGAGTCAAAAACACAATAGCAAGATTCACAACTAAATTTTAGCACCAAAAATGTCCTTCTAAAGAACATATCTATGTCAGAGAGATCACAGAACATATTTATAGAGAGACTAAAGAGCATGCATATAATATACAAACATAAATGGTAACATACTCATAAGAAAGCAGTGAGAGTACTGTTGGATTTGCTGTAAATAAAAACTGGCAATTACCTATTAATCATAGGGAAAAAAACTCATAGAAATAAATATATAAAATGTGCAGGTAGAGATGAACATATACATTATTTGATCTGTATTAAAGAAGAAGTTAGTGTTCTGGATTTTTTTTTATTTATTATCTCAGCAGGGTTAATTTGTTTCATATACATGGTGTTTGTCTGGGATTTTTAATCAATCCTGACTGCTCTCCAGTTAATTATTAAAATGCCTAAAGCTTCTGCATGTAGTTTTTGTAGTTGACATAATGGAAACAGAATTGAAGAGTTTTTCTAAGTAATTCTGTGAACATACTGTTCAGAGCATAAGAACAGGGACATCCTACCACATTATTTGACTGTTGAGAAAGGAAGTTAATTAAGAAATTATGTAATTTCATCACAGATGCTGGTGGATTAGCAGTAACATCCCAAAAAAATTAACAGTTAGGAGTTATGGATTCATATACATGCATTTTCATCCTATTGCCCAGATACTTATATGACCTTTCAGTATCTCCCACGCACTATACCTGCAATCATCAGACTTTTATTTTGTTCCTATATTTAAAAAGGATCCAGGAGGAAAATTACTTCCTGCATTTATGGCCACAAGTCAGAATAGCCCTGAGCTATGTTCGTAATGACATTCTTTATCTGTCGCAATCTTGGCTTCCTTTTGTTTGCTGGGCTTTTTGGGAACACTCTGTATAGTGGTTACTCTAATCTTGTTCTTTTTCCTAAAACACTTCCACATTAAAAAAAAAAAAA
>VZRX01006852.1:161075-199977 GCA_013398075.1 Notiomystis cincta
AAACACAATTACATCCTGCTGCACCCTTCCATCATCACAGAAGCAAATAAAACAATGGACACTTCTCGTGTTGGACTTCGGCAAAAGACATTTATTATTATTATTACTGTTGTTGTTACCATTACTTCTATTATTATTATTATTATTATTATTATTATTATTATTATTATTAGTCCAGTGAGATACTCCAGTCCGTATTACTAGTGCCATAACACATCTGATTCATCCCAGAGAGCATATTGCTAGTGAGCACAGTGTGATGTCAGGATGCATGGGAAAATGGAAATATAAAATCAGAAATATTAAATATATTTGTTAAATATTAGAAATCAGACAAGACACTTGATAGCTCTCAACAATATATTGCTGTTAAGCGATTGAGATTGGATTAGAAAATAAGAGCCCTACAAAATTCTAAGGAAACAGAGAAGGAAATCCTTCACTTGCAGGCAGAGCATCATCAGCCAGGAGCTTTCTGATTTGTTCTCTTGCTTTAAGAAAAACAAGGGGAAATGCACCCTGACCTTTAGAGATCATTTTCATCATTCCATTTTCTCCAGAAATCTGAAGCACACACTGTAAATGCGTGCATTTACACAGTAATAAAGGAGGATGCTATGAGCCTACTGTACCACAAATGAGAGGTGCTTCTAATAAGATCCAGAGCAAGTCAGGATTGTCAGGGCTCCACACGAGTCTTTACAACTCCAGAACTACGTTACTAGAAACACATAAAATAAAAGTGTTTTTCTTAAACCTATTAGTTAAACACCCCTTTGTTTAGGATTTCAGGAAACACAGAAGCAAAAACTGCATTAGCATGATCCCTTGATGGACAATTTAGCTTTGGGTTACAAATCTCCTGCTGTGACTCCCGTCAAAGTACAGTACTCTCAGCAGGTACAAAACATCCATGGCACAGAGAATACAGCCACAACCCCTATCCAGCTCTAACAATTACATGGTCTCCTGCCTCAACTCTAAAGTAACATCCTGCTCCTGCAGAGCTGGTTTCTTGGGTTTCCTGATATTTTTGGGTGGGGACTTTTTCTTTCTTTTTTTTTTTTTAATTCAAGTGATATTTCCATTTCCTGTTCCTCACACTAAATTTTGCCACTAGGAAACTGAAAAGAAGAATAATATATGGATCCACCAATGCACAAGCTGGGGAGATCATCTGAATTAAAACATCCTCCTGGGCTTGCTTAGACTGCAACATACAAACCCCTTTGAAGTGTTTTTCTAATTGAAGTGACCTGAATGTAAAAAATAACTAAATAAAATAACATAATTCTATTCTGTTGGACATGGAGACAGAAAGGATAAGACAAAGTGAAGAAATAACTGTCTTAATTCTAAAAAAATAGAAGATACTTTTCACTGCTTCTCATATCTCTTTTAGTAAATGAAAAGTCAAAAACTTGGTACTGAATTTAACATAGAGGGTGGTTACCAGACATGATGGTTTGCCTGCATTATTACATTCTATATTCACAAACATAGCTATTGTAGAGGATAAACCTAACTGCTAGTAATTATCCTCCTTCCTTCACAGTGAAAACCAGACTTAATTTTATTCCAAGAAATAACCTTCATTAAGTCTGATGTCCTGTTCTGTGCAAGAACCATATCCATATTTTCTCATGCTCTGGATCACTCAATAATCATAGAATCATTTAGGCTGGAAAAGACCTTAAAGAACATCTAGTCCAATCCTTAACCCAGTGCTTACAAGTCCACCACGAAACTACAACTTTGAACACCACATCTACATATCATTTAAATATCCCTGGGGATTGTGACTCAACCATTTCCCTGGGCAGGCTGTTCTGATACTTGACAGTCCTTTTGGTGAGGAAAATTTTCCTCATATCCAATCTAAACCTCCCCTGGCACAACTTGAGGCCATTTCCTCCTGTGCTATAGCTTGGTACCCAGGAGAAGAGACTGACCCCCACCTGGCTACCACCTCCCTTCAGGTAATTGAGGAGAGTGATGTAACTTTCCTCTACCCCATACACCATGTCCCCTTTTTGAAAAGGCTGGCTAAGTCTTCCTTCTTATCATTTTGTTCCACTGCCTACTTCTTTTAACTATTCTGATGGCTCTTCCTTCTACTTACCAGTGTTTAAAAGTTGTTTGCTTTTGCCTTTTGAAATTCATGTCATCAAAGCTCCTGGAGCTAATTGTCTGGGTTTTGTAACCCAAAATACCTTTTACAAGCTCTTGAGACTGAAAAGATTATTGCTTCTTTCCTTAGAGCACATAACTTTCCCCTTCAAATTTTTCTTCTTTTCTGGTGAAGCTTTTTTCATCTGAACAAATGAGAACATCTGAAGATGAATGAGGTAAATCTGGATTTACTCAATCCATCTACCTTATTAATCTTCAAATTTGAAAATAAAGAAACAAATTATTTCTTGTGTTTTGTTTCTCTTTTCCATCTAACTGCACAAAGCCAATATAAATCTGTCCCGTAAAACTGAGCAAGAATTGAGGTGACCTTGACACTGGATCTGTAACAATTTTGTTACATAGATAACTATGGTTTTACTGACAAGACATTCAATTTATGTACAGCAATTCTCTGTAAGTGATAAAATACATCACTATCAGTGTTGGATGAGATGCAAAAGGACAGCTTTAAGTCTGATTAAAATTCAATGGCCTATTTTAGCACACATAACTATGCAGGACTTGACTTGCACTTGAATGCTCTGTGAAGTACTGACACTGATGTGATGAAGTAGTGTGTTCTGAAATAGAAAAAACTGAGACTCAAGCAGGCTGGCATTGAGTTTGCCAAGAAATTGGCACACTTTGTGACTCAGCTCCAGGATTGGGCCTCATTGACCCAATAAACTAAATGAGACAAATTGCTTTCAAGAAAAAAATTCTATTCTGAAGACAGTCAGAAAAGCAATTTCCCACACAAAGTTCATGTCCATTCTTTCATCAAAATGCTGAGGAATAACTGAAAATCTCCTAGTACTAAACATTAATTATCTCATCCTGGCTTTCATACACAATACTGAAGGCTCAACCCTCTCTGGGCTACTTCTGTATGTAAACAGTTCCCTCTGAATAATAAATAATTCTGTCTCCAACTTCTGTATCATTTTTGAATATAAAAGTCTGCTCCTTTTAGAGCTTTCACTGGGCAATGCAAGCTACCTCATTTTCCACAGTACTCCTCCAGTCCTAATTCTAATTTGATTTTTCCTGTATTTAATTTATAAATTTGAATTATTTTCACTGGCTCACTAACACTGGAATGCAAGGTATATGCTATCTGTCATGCTTGATGTGTCATGTTTGGTTTGGCTAACAATTTTCAGCCAAGTAAACTCAATGTGGGTTTGTTATCTCTATGTATCTTTAATTGTAAATTCCTCAGGGCAGTGACTGAGACCTCAACAAGGTACAGTAGTTAACCCATACAGTAAATTTCCATGACTTCACCGACAAACATATTGCCAAATACTTTTCAGTACAACAATTGTCAGTCAACTAGCAAAATTCCTGAACATCAGAAGCTGATATCAACTGAAGAAGCATATTGAACCTGTATGATAACCTAGGTAACATAACACAAATCCTACTGGGCACCAAAATAATAAACACTTTTGCACCAAAACACTGGTTGTTGGGGTTAATCAAACATATCCTATCTCCCATATGCTGTCAAGTTGTTCTTTCCATCCTCACTACACTTGTGGAGACATATAATACACAACCCAGCTGTGTTGCTAATCAGTAACATACCTGTGCAGAGCACTAAAAGCCTCAACACTCCCCTGAAACCCATACAGATTTGGCTGTGCCAACCAGATAAGAAATAGGCCAAAAGGACAAAGATAAACTTGTTAGGCCTCCAAGACTGTAGAATAAATATTGTGCACAGCTACAACTCTGCAAGGTATTCAACACAGATAAACACCATTACATTTTACGTGGTGATGAAAGATGGTCCGTTCTTACTGAAGATCCCCTCCATTTTTTTCCACTTTCCCATGGCTGTAATCAAATCAAGTTGTAGGAAGCCTAAGTCTTCATATTCTGGCTTTTCATTATTGCTACACTCAACTTTGAGCAAACCAGCTTACATCAAATTAATGGGATTTTAAAACACAACTTAGTTTGTTACACTGTCAGATTACATTCTGAAATCATCTGGTACCCACACATTCTTCAAAAAAACTCCAAGAAACTTTCTATCACTCCTACTTCTGTGATGACTTTATGAACTGAAATCAACAGAAATTGTACACTAGACATTCAATATGCTCTTAATGCCCTATTTAGGCAAGGAACACTGACCGTGGTTTGACCTTTATTCTTTTCCATTTGCCTTTTCAGGTACTTGGGAACACAGGTGGGGGGAATGTATTTTAGTTAAATTCCAGAAAACTAAATAACTTACATTTTACAGTTAAGATCACTTAACCTTTAACTGGAAACTCTCAAGCACTGTGTGCCAAAGCCAGCTGGAGCACTTACAAGTGGGAAATTTTTATTACATTGAATAGAGCAAGATATCACCAAGTTAACTCCATGAATTTAGTGGAAAAAAAAATTATTTAAGACCATCCTGCCTTGCTTTTAAACTTGTAAAATAGACAGTAGTTAATAGCAGATAGAGGAGTGAATGCATCATGAGGTGTTTAAGAATTCACACACAGGTAAAAGGAAAGGACCACAGGTCTATACATGTAGAAATTCTGACTACACGATAATGCACAGAAATCTGTTTGCAAACATTTGGTGAATCAGATTCAGCCAAGAAGTAGCATTAACTCTCCAGCATGTGAGATTTGACTTGATCAGTTCAGCAATGGTATTTTCAAAATATAATATGCTCATTTCTTAGAGTGGTTAAGGCTACTAACTACAAAACAAAGGGCAAGAAAACAGTTATAGGTATTTAAAATGAATTATACTAAATCCCAGTAGTAATGAAAGTTACTGAAATTCTGTCTCACCCAGGATCTGATACACTACTAATAAATTCACTAATACAACATTTAGTAATTATTTTGTAGTCATAAATGTTTAATTTACCAGGAATTCTCTCTTGGGTTTTGCAGAACAATTTCTTTTAGCTCAGAAAAGTTAAAAACATGCACCTACACTGCCATCTTGTGGAAATTATCCATTTTCCACTGATTAGCTTTCCAGGATTAAACACCCATTCAAAAGGAAATTTCCTTTTCTTTTAGTACTGTGCTCTTACCTATAAGACAGGTAAACATTTTAACTTTTTTTAAATAAGACAGTATCAGTTTAACTTCAACTCATTTTCTATATAATGTAAAAACGATGAGACAGATTCTGCACCAAATCAGTACTTCAAAGTGCAACTCAGATAAAACCAGCAACTCAGAGAGAAAAAAATCATATAACACTGAATGCAGCTCAGTGACCAACTGGAATGTTCTCATTTTCCAGAACCATATTTGTAAAATCCCCTTTTCAAACACATCCTCTCACCTACGATTTAAACAGCACCTGCTCAGCATCTCAAATAATGCCCCCAATAACACCTGTACAACATTTCTCACCCTGTCACTTAGCAGAATTCATGGTCAGAGTGGGAATAGCTCCACTGTGAACATGAAAGAAGCACTTCATCACCCTTTACAGGTTAAAACCCACTTCCATTCCACTGTAGGCTGTAAGAACCACAAGGTATGTATGTTTCACTCAGGGGTGGTAAATAAATATTAATCAGTTCCAAATGGTGTTATATCAGATAGACTCAACAACCTGATTGATTTTCTATTTTCATGAAATTTTTTATATTGAAATTGATCATTTTGAAAGGACCACTCATATAAGCTAAAAAAGCAAAATATGGGATATAAAATATGGGGTACAAAACTCTGCAGCAATGAACAATAACTGCAGCAAAACTACAGCTGGGATTAATTCTGAAGTTTTGAAAATGTGCTCTGATGCCTCTTTTCTGGGCTATGAGTTTGAGTATTTTAAAACCATGTATTCCAGTCTTCTACATTTTTACCTGGACATACTCCATCTTCAAGTCAATCTTCCTAAATCTTCTCCCTTATTCCTGTCTACCAAAATTCCACAGTCCACTAGGAATATGAATATCTCTTGGTGCACATTATGTTCCCCAAACAGCTATAAAAAATATACTGGTGTTCTTGAGCTCACGAAGATGATACAGCACCTTATTAAGACAGTGTTCCTCCATTGTCCTCAGCAACAAGACTACTGAATTCTAAGATCCTGAATGCCAAAAAAGAGGCAGCTTTGGTCCTTTTTGCCCCCAAAACACAAATAAGAAAACTTTTATCCATCATGTATGGGGCAGAGAAGATTACTGGCCAAAGTGGGGTCAGAGACATGGAAGATGTTTTACTTAAGAGAAAATTGCAACAATCAATAAGATCCTCCTTAATTATGATGAACTATGAGACACGCAATTATTAGGCCTACCCAGACCAGAAATAACATTTACTAGTGGAAGAGCAAAGAGATCTTCTGTGTCAGTAAGCAGAGAGTTCAAGTATGTAGCATAACAATTAGTTGCTAGGACATAGTATTTTATGACATTAACAGTGATAAAGAGACCTTAAAATCTTAATAAAATTCTTCCCACCTCAGTGTGGTAGACTTCAGAATGAGAAAAACAACACTAATTTTTTCTAAGAACAAATATACCTTCTGTACCTTGACATGCCAGCTATCTCTGTCTTTGTCTTGACCAATGTATAACATTCTTTAATAGTGTACATTAAAAAAATCTTCATCAAATAATTTCCTCTTCAAACACAGGACTTGGCACTATATAAGTAAGTAAGAAACATATGTGTAGCATACCAGCACAAAAAATGGCAGGTCTGCAAATGTGCAGCATCCTCCTGATGGCCATTATTAGTATATAAGCCCACTATTCATACATAAAAATCTGAAAATCTATTTTTATTGCCTTAAAGCTGGACATCAGAGATCACTTTAATATTTTATAGCTTTCAACTCAGTGTGTTTGAAAGGATCACGTCTCCATGCACTATTCAATAAGGATTTGATGTTAGTTCACAATATCTCTGTATTATTTAAACATCCACCTTTAAGGGATTTTGTGCCCCTTTCCCCCAGAGTATACTTGCATCATTTCTCACAGATTTTTGGGAACTCATAAAAGTTTTATATATGCATGTCAAGATAATAACCACTTTCAGGTAAGTAAAAGTAATGCCTGCTCTGAAAATCTGCAGACATCAAGAGAGATAAGCATTTCTGGGCTGCTTTAAGGCCTTGACTTTGCATTTATTCATATGTGTATCTCAGGAAAATTCCTAATTTCTATGTGTTGTTTATATTAACGGAAAAATGATGCACTCAATATCTTCAGTGCTATACACTTGGACACTGAACAATTTTTCAGAATGCAGAAACCAGGAAACTTCTTTAAAGATATTTTTTAAGCATTCCTCCTAAAAGCTATGCTTTTGTTCTGATAAGGTTGATAAACATAGTTTGAGCCTTCCAATTCCCTTAAATATTAAATGAGTGGTGGTGGCCTTTTAAAGAGAAATTGCACAGTTTGTTCAGAGTCAGTGATTAGTGTACAAGACAATATTGGCACAGACTCCAATGGTGCAGTATCAGGCATTATAACAGCAGTTCTTTCCTGCCTTTTCTGTTACTTTTAAATTAAAATTATTTTACTGGCAGTTTTCTCTTAAAATTTTCCTTTTTGCACATTACAAAATGCTTAAAATGTTCAAAACATTCATCAATAAAAGAATTAAGTATATCCCACAATGTTAATTTTAGACACTATTCAAAAGACATAAGATCACAGTATTTTATGCTTATTAAAAATTTAAACTAACAAGGACAAAAGTTTTTAGACTGAAGAATTTTTTCTTCACATGTATTATTCTTTATTCTTTCTACATATGCAAATTTATTTATTTACCTCTCTCCTTTACAGCACAGCTTGAAATATAGAGAGAGCTATGAATGAAAAGACAAGAAGAGACCAAGAAGCAGTGATCATTCTGAATCACAATCAATATCCCTGAAAAAAGTTTTCCTCATGCCTCTCTCCCTTGTTTTTGAACGTTGGTTAAAACTTCTTGAGGGGTCCAGAAAATGTGTTACAACACATTTACATGTCTGTATCCCTTAAAGAAATTACAAACATGTTCACTGTCTTGCTAATGGTCATCTTTTGAGCCAAGGATATTCTCATGCAATAGCGATATATATCAGACAAAAATATTGCATAAAAAATAATAAACTAGTTGAATAATAAACTAAGGTTGTACAAGAGCTGTGAGACTTTGAAGAAAATACAAGTAATTTTCTCAAATAACAGGACTTTTAATTAATATACTCTTGCATACCATTCACTTACTATGCAAGGAATGACCTGCCTTACATTTTTTTACACATAATAAAAGAAAGAGTTAAACCTGTGAGTATTGGTACTTAAACAACCTTATAAACTTGTGCAAGACTGACATGGCTATAAAAACTCTGTTCATCACTAATAAATCACTCCCATTCTTTATCTTAATAGCACCAGCATAAAACCCCATGATAACAGTTCCTGTCCAGATTTACAGTGATGTAACTGAGGTCAGCACTTGCATCCATATGTTTTAGTGTGTGCTTATTTCTATGCATACTTAAAACTATCAACCACGAAGAGGCTGCAAACAAAAGAGAATAAAGTTCCACTTATAATTTTTCTGTACACCCAATACACAGCATCTGTGAACAGAGAGAGACAGGCCTAGTGTGAACTTTATATTTAAAGGCCTATATCGAGCAGGGAGAAAGGAAGTGCACAGTATAGCACAAACCAACAAACTGACTTTCACTGCTGCCCTGCTCTGCCTCTGAGCAGGCAAGTGACACCAGATTGCATAACAAAGAAGGATGTGTGGTTTCAAGAGGTCTGTGGAATAGAAAGCAGAAGACCCTGTAGCTCAGTTCCAGAAAGAAAATCAAACAGTCATATTGAACATAGATAGATCAAATCAATAAACATCACAAAATACAAAACTCCTTTGAACAAGCACCAGTCAATTGCAGAAATACTATTGTTTAATTTAGCTGGAAAAGAAATGCTATAATTTTTTGTTGGGAGCACTGCATTCCATTTCATGTGGGATAATGGAAAGGGGACAGAGAAAGGGAAGGAGACCAAAACTATTTTTCTGTCTGCACTCTCTGGTAGGGAACTGGGGATGTGTTCTCTGTACTGCCAACAGAGACAGTCAGATCACATGCCCTCTGAAAAGATACTTGTGTCTGTTGCTTATTTCACACTCCAGCATTGTACTGCCAAACAGTATAGGACATGTAAGCAGAACTTGAATGAAAACAAATTGACAATCCCTTTTAAATGTTCTGGTTTAGCATAACACAATTATGCTGGTGTTCCACCAAGAAGGTCCTTCCATAAGTTTATTTCCCAACTACCTTACTACAACCAACAAATGGAGATAAAGTTCACAATGAAGAATGCAACTGACTGTATTATTACATATCAGTTGTTAGATTCTAAGCTTTTCTTAATAACCTCTACTTCCCTTTTTTTGTATCCGCAAAGAACATAAGACAACAAAGCCTGGTGTGTTTAATGGAATTTCAAAACACTCCTGGAAGGAAAGGGATGCACATGAAATTACAATTTCTGGAGTATTTAATTTTGTAACCAAATCAAAGCTTCTCTGCATCTTGTTTAAAGTCATCTTGTCCAAAACTTTATTCATACATCTAGAAAAAATTCTGTAAACACACCTTTCGTATGTGGATACAGAACAACAAACATCAACTGCCTTCAAAAACATTTTAAATGCCATTTCTTTTGCTCTCAACTTTACACATAGAACCATCTATGTCCACCATGATGTAGGCCACAGACTCAAAGTTCTGCATAAAACATTTGTCGAATGGCATTTCCATATTTCCTCCCAAAATATATTTTGTTTATAAAGAAAAATAAACAAAACATCTCATAGTCCTCCTATGGTCTCCTCACCAAGCTGACATACATCCTTCCATACCAGTTTCTCACAAGCTGGAAGGATTCCAGAAAGTCTCTAAGGACAAATTTTAGAAGGAGGTTCTAGTTAAAATATTGGCAGCACATAAATTTGTCTTTTTAATGGCAACCACTTTACATTGTTTAGCACATTTATCAGGATTTAAAGATGAATTTAATATACTCACAAACTCTGAGGTGGAGGGGGAAAAAATGGTGAGAGATGAAACATAGTCACTGCCAACAGGTCTTGAGCAAGCACTGCATGAGCAGGTGAAAAAAAAATCTAGTGACTGTGAAGAGCTTGATGACAGCTCTGGGTCTGCTCCCCTTATTCAACTGTTTCCACTTATATTCACCTCTGCATCTGTTGTGTATTATGGGGTGTTTTTATTAGTAGCTTTGGATCCACTAAAGCAGGTGAGCATGTGTTCAAAAGACAAATGAAAAAAAAAAAACATTAGAAAGAAAACATGAAACAGTTCAGAGAAAAGCAGAACAAAGTCTGCTCTTTGCAAATAAAGGCATCCTCATTTTAATTCTCTGTACCATTTGAATGGAGACAAAATTAGTAAAACAGTTTAAATTTAAATTAAATCAGAGAAAGTGGTTGGTGCATATAATCTCTCTTGGCAAGGACTGCTCAAGGAGAAGAATAGCAAATATACACACTTACCACCTGTAAGTATCTAGCATAAAATGATATTCCTTAAGTCATTTTCCCCATCTTACCATTCTTCTCCTTCAAGCAATTATTTACAACTCACTTGATAATCTTGCCTGTTTTCCTCTGTATTTATGCGTTGACAGAGGTCCCAAGTCAGGAAAGCATTTGAGATCCAAGTGCATAGTGGCAGGGAGAAGAGTTCATTCTCCACAAAATATCTTTCCTAAATATGAACTCCTTGGCCAAGGGTGATGAATTTATGCTTTTGTTTTAAAACTGTTCTTGGAGGGAAAAGGGAAAAAAAAGAAAAAAACCCACAGGCTTGTATCCAAAGTACTTCTTATCTCTTAGGTTATATGTAAATGGGGTTTTGTAGAGGTTTTTTGTTTGTTAGTTTGTTTGGAGTTTTTTTATCTATAATACCTATTTTTAATACCTTAATTGCTGGTTATAAAAATATGCAGCTATATGGGATTATATGCAAAAGTATTAAATAATAATACTTAATTTTTCCGTACTGCTGAGAGAACATAATTCTGATAGGGACTGTGAAGCACTCCACAGTCCAATAAATTGTAATTTCACATCTGAAAAGTTTAGAGGTGCTGCAGAACCACTTAAGCACTTGCCCAGCTCCTCCCTCGAAGGAATACAAACATCTGTATTAAAGTGTAGTTACATGATTCATTGTCTTGTCTTCAGACAGTAAAGCCAGTTTAAGATGTTCCCATGCATTTCCTCCCTGACCCCAGCCATTCCTTGCTTCCTTTAAGCTGCTCCCTGAAATAAGTCAATTATAGAAAACTCTTGCAAAAAAAAATAATTCTTTGGTGCTTAGGTGTTTTACCTACAGTTAAATGCCTCTATTTGGGATCAGAGAGGAAAATGCTCTCTATGTTACAAGTATCTACTTATTAATGAGAGGAAGATATTTTTCTCTTAAAACACACATGGTGATGACGTCTATAAAGTAATCCAGAGGAAATTGTCTGGGCCATAATGACAAAAAAATCCATGAAATTCTGGTCTAATCATCAGGAAGCTCATGGAGAGACAGTTTACATTCCATTTGCTTTTCCCAAGACTGCTTACCTTGTAGCTGTACATAGAATGCAATGACAAGTGAAAAGTTTTGTGAAACAGGAAAAAAAAAACAAACCACACTTCTTATAGGAATTATTCTATATATTGGTGGTTAAGACAATCCCTGAAAGTAGAGACACATAATGGCATTCCCACCATTGAGAAAACTACTACATGTCCTAAGCCATAACACAAAAGGCAAATCACAGAATCAGAATCATGTAAGTTGCAAATGACCTCCAAATGACAAATGAGTCATAGGGATTTAGGCAAGAGAAGAAGGGTGTGTAGTCTGTTTAGATAAGATTTGTCAGCTTTTGTCAGGCCACTCTAATACTTGAAAATATTTTGGTTTTTCCAGAACATATTTATTGAGGCAGACAAAAATAATGCATCATAGTGCTGTCATAAAAATAAATGAAAATTCAAATACATAATTTTCATTTATTTTGTGGCAATTTTTAACAGGAAAAGTTTTATCATTTTCAAGAAAGTTACAAAACCAACTTTTGCTGACTGTCTTAATAGAATTTGCCTGCCCCTTTTATATAACCATAATTCATCACCTGCATTTTGACTTGCCAAGCATTGCACACAGCTGCAGAAACACTGGTAACACTTGTTGCTTTCAAGTTCCTGAAAGTATTTTAAACAAGTATATCTCAAAATCCCTTTTCATAGAGAAAAGATCCTAAGTAGAAGAGATTATCCCAAGACCTATTTGTTCCTTATTCAGAAAGTAACCCATCTTGCTTAGTCAAAATCTTCAAATACATGAATGGATGCCTCTAAATGGTGCTGTTGTGATTAAATCTACATTCTGCTGCATGGAAAGACAAGCATTATATTCTTAACAGATGTAGGGTTGGAATGGTTTTATATTCTTCAGAGAAATTGCAGAGTATGATTTATCACCCTGACTCAAGTGAAATGCTAATGAAGAGAGTACTGTCAGTCATGAACAAAAATTCCAGCTCATTGAAATTTTCCAAAGAAAGCAAAAGATGGCATCATTTCATTATTTGATAGTTTGGAAAAGCAGGTTGGAATGCTGAAACCTGCCAGAACTTCTATAACTTGCGGCCTTCTACTATCTACTTTAAGCAAGGGAATTATACAGTGTAGATTATGGGACCTGAGGCTACACACTGTAATTTTCATCATCTCTGAGGAAGGATTTAAACATGAGTACAACTTTACACAAATACAATTTTTCTAAATGATATAGGATTATACATATATATGTATNATGATAGATGTTTTCAAATCATTTCAACTTGAAACCTAGATTTCCAGCATTCTGGGTCTGAACTTCTCTGGCATAAGAAAAAGCTAAGCAACGGATAATTTTCAATGAGATATTTCAACTGAGAAATACATCAGTTTCAAAGTCTGTGAGTGGTGTACATGACCTTCATATACTTACTCCAGTGAAATAACTTCTATGAGGACTTTATTATTCATACCAGGAAATAAAGAAGCACACCTTGTTCACATGACTATAATGTCTCTCAAACACTTTAAAACTTGGCTACTTTTTAACTAAAGAAGAATAAGTAATTTCCCTAGAACAAATATTTAAACTTACTCTCTCTCCCCCCCTCTTTTTTTTTTCTGACATTTTAACATTAATATTTGAGGGGGTTAAGTTCTAGTCAGCATTGCATTAACTGTTGCTCTAACAAGTGTTAATGCAGTTCCTGCCTTTCCTCTAAAGAGCTATAAAAACACAGTACTTTCAAAATTTAGGTAAAGACATAAATCTTGGCTCCAGGTGTTCCTGAATCACTCCATAATCTGAAATGAAACTAGTCTTTACCAACTCTGAATAAAGTTTTAATGCAGTATAGATTTGTACTAAGTTAAACTACCTGAAGAATGAGTATGTAAAACAAACCAAAACTTACTGACATATTTACTTTCTGGAACGCATGTTAAATGAACTTTAATACCAGATTTGAAAATCCAGCTGTAAAAGGGGTATGCAAACATGATTAATGAGTACTGAACACCATCCAGATCACATACTTACTTGTAAGAATTACAGCAAGCAAGTAAAATTTCCACCCTTAAGTAACAATTCAATTTAAATTAGAATTGCAGTTACTCTTTGATTTTAAGTCAGTAGTTATTCTATGGTTGCCATATATCAGAAAAACCTGCTTGGAGAGAGAATAAAACAGTTCAGTACAACAAACATAAGCAACAATCTTTTCAAATATCATTCCTGAGTGCACAACTTCTTCACTGCCAACCCTAACACAAATCCTTCAGAGTCTGTACCCACTAATCATGTTTCTACTTTCAAGGAATTTCTGAATGTCTCCCCTATCCCACAACTACCACTCACTAGAAAATCCTCCCTCATTATCTTGACTGATTGCTTCAATTAGTGAGCAACTCAGTCACTTACATTATGTTCTATGTTTCAATTCCAGGAAAGTAAACCTTCACTGATATACTTCAGGTTTGCTTAATTAGAAGGAAAATTAACTTAAATGCTCTACAGACACAGTGCCGGGTTAGACTGCCTGAATAATCTGATAAACTGTTTGCCAAGACCTTCCTTGATCACAGATTGCTTTCTCTGGCTGACACAAAGCTCAACATGACCCAGACATGTGCACTTGCAGCCCAGAAAGCCAAGCATACCCTGGGCTGCATCAAAAGCACTGTGACCAGCAAGGTGAGGGAAGGGATTGGGCCATTCTGCTCTGCTATGGTGACACCCCACCTGGAATGCTGCATCCAGCTCTGGGATGCCAAAATAAAGACATGAATCTGTTGGAGCAAGTACAGGGGAGATCACAAGGCTCCTCAGTGGGCTGGAGCACCTCTCCTATGCAGACAGGCTGAGAGAGTTAGGTGTGCTCAGCCTGGAGAAGAGGAGGCTCTGAGGAGACCTTAGAGCAGCCTTCCAGCACCTCAAGGGGGCCTGCAAGAGAGCTGGACTTTTTACAAGGGCATGGAGTGACAGGACAAGGTGGAATGGCTTCAAATTCAAAGAGGGCAGGTTTAGATTAGATATTAGGAAGAAATTCCTTACTCTGAGAGTGGTGAGACAATGACACAAGTTTCCCAGAGAAGCTGTGAATGTCCTAAGCCTGGAAGGTCAGGCTAGATGGGGCTTTGAGCATCCTGGTCTAGTGGAGGGTGCTCCTGTCCATGGCAGGTGGGCTGGATCTAGATGATCTTTAAGGTCCCTCGGGACTTCTATCTACATAGTTGAGAAATTAAGGATTCTGGTTGTATATACTCACTTTTCAAAAAAATATCCTGCCTTGTGATATCACGAGAGAGATCAACTCCTTAAACAATTGGCAATTTAAGTTGTTCTCAAGAGTTTCTAGATAGTGCTTGAAATAAATAATTAGGGATCCTTACAGAAAGGCTACAAGAGAAAACACAGGGTTTTTGCAATACAAGAAACCATGAAATTCAAATTTGTATAACAAAATGAGCAGCAGTGTAAAAAGCCTTCAGGTTAAGCAATAGTTTTAACAACTAGCTTTTTAACAGTAGCACCATTTGACAGAAGAAAAGAAAATGAGACAAAGATCCTGTTTTCTGTGGAATTCCAACTTTTTTATTTCCCAAGACAACTCTAAGATTCAGGTTACTACCAGAAGAATAGTGGTAATTATAAGGTGACATCCATCATGCTCTATAAACAACTGTTAATGGCCTTCCTTATGCTTTTTCCAAGTAAATGAACTATCTCATCTCTAGTCAAGAGCAGCAGTTAAACTCCCTGTTGAGGTGACAATGCTTTTTTAAAAACAGCCCTTCATCTTATCCCTTTTGCTCTCTTTAGAAATGCAGTGTGAAGTCTTCTTAGCTCTCAGTTTTCAGACTAACCTGAGCTTTGAAAAACTTCTAGAAGCATCTGAGTACCTAAAAAGATGGGGAATCTAAAGGAAATAAACCCATCCTGTGACAAAAGATTGAATTAGCAAACATGCACCTTAAAGCAGAGGAAGAAGTCACAGGGAATATTGTGGATGAATAGTGGAATATTTACCATTTTAGAAAGGGAAGGAAGTGGGTTCTGCTGGCTTGCTACAGTACATGGATAAGGAATGGAGATCAGAAGGCTTCTACTTATCTCAGAATTATTAAATACTTCATTGCTTTACAAGAGAAAACTAGCACATTAAATTTGAAGAATTTTAAAGAAAGGCACGATACATTTAGATGCAGAAAATTTTTATAATATGAAGATAAATAAAACCTAATGAATAAGATTTAATCAGACTGCATAAATTAGGTTGGACAGATTATTTCTAGAAAATTATATTGTCACAAATGTGACCTACCAATATATCAAAGAAGTGCTGAAGCTTTGTCTAAGCAAAAGCAGTTTGGACCAGGTGTCCCTCATTATGGGTTTCTAGCTTAGCTGAGGGTTAGACCTCAAGTCTCTGTTGACAGATGTTTGAGTAATACTTTATTTGGTTGCTTTGCAAGAAAGGGCTTAAATGATTGCCTTTGCTGACAGGAATCTTAACATTAACTTGAATTTGCAGTGGTACCTGTTTCTCACAGGTCATCTGATGCAACTTTAGCTATGTAAGGAGCTTTGAATCTTCCTCAATTTCATCAGGTGTTTCTGTGTGGCCCTAAGGTCTCAGGCAGACAAGTTGTTAAAGCTTAGTAGCAGACAGGGCCTCAGAAACTCAAAGAAAGAGGAAAAGACTTCATGAAGTCTTTCATACTAAACAGACACCATGGTTAAGTGAGCTGAGCGGTCAGTTTAAGGTGTTTATCTTTTTAATGGGAGTCTAAATGTAAAATCATTACCTCCCAGTTAAAGTTGCTATTAAGTACCCAGTAATAAGTTATCTTATACTACCCACAGTATGAAATTCAATTCCCTTTGAAGGATGCTGCACTCAGCTTAAAGTTGTAGTTTCTGCAATTATGTGATAGCTATGCTCATTCCCTAGAGTCCATCAAGTTTTTCTGTGACAAATGTCTAATTTTCTTCAAGTCATATAAATGTTAGGTATACAATACACTCAAAGGACTCAAAAGGAGAAGCAGAACTCTTCCTTAACATCTTCATTTGAATGGGTTTTTCAGGTGAGAACTTCTTTTTAATATTATGCTTCCAATATTCAACATTACATATCACACTTCAAATAGACCTAACATGCCAAAAAAGAATCCAATGTTTGACCTAAGGAAGGTATAAAAGAACGGGAAAAGATAAAACTCTTTTGCTTGGATAAATCAGGAGGAACAAGTAAAGAAAGAGAAATATATGGATATAGAAGTCTGTAATTTCAAAAAGGTTCTGATAATCATAGATATTCCTGAATTTGGGAAATTTTGCTTCCAGACAATTCTCTGAATTTTCTAGAATGACATTTTGTTATGGGTCAGACAACAAAAAGCTAAAGAAAACTTAAAAGGGGCTTTTAGGACAAAGATTTAATGTGTAATGCTCCTACTGTTATAAAGCAGAAATACCAAATCCAAATCTACTCATAAATGTTCAGGAAGAGGTGGCTATCTTGTGATATGATAATTTTGGATGATAATATTCAGGCTGTTAAGATCAGAAATGCTGAAAAAATATTTACTGGAAATATTGAGTAAAAAAAACAGTTTGCTGAAATAGTTCAATGCTGACAAACATTAAACAAGATATATGACAAATTTAACTTTGCAATGAGTGCTAAGTTGATTTTCCTTATGCAAAAGTGAGATACTGGATGTACAGTATTTTACTGCACAGAGACAAAACAGCCCTTTTGGAATATATCAGAGACATTAGATTTTGCTTTGAAGAATCCAAGTTTCAAACAGAAAACAGAAGACAAGAATGTATTTGTATGATTTACGCAGAATCTCAAGCTCACATTTACCTATCCAAATAACATTGGAAATACTCAGGTTCCTTTCCTATTGACTTGTTTATGTTCTGAAAGCATTGTTTTCAGTCTTGAAGTTTACTGTTTATGTATTTTGTCTCTACTGTTTCCCTCCAGTCATGCAAATTACACAAATATAGTCACAACTTTACTAGTATGGTTATCTACAGCTTCCATGGGATATTTCCCAGATTTGCCTTTCCTAGTCCATGACTGTTCTCATGGTTCACATTCTGCAAGAGCCTACATAATGTCCTCTTGATACAGAATCTCTACCAATAGAATAGAAAGAGGTAACAAGAACAACATTTTTGCCATGGTACTTGACTGAACCTGTTTATTTATACCTCCCCTTTTTCCTAGATTCCCTGGAACACAAAACCCAGAACAATAGCTGTCTCTTTCTGAAATTCAAGACATAAAAGAAAGCAAAATACTCACAGACTTATCTGACACACCAATAAACACCATAAACAAGGAGAGAAAAATGGACTTGCTTAAGGGCAATGCTATTCAAAGAAAACACAAGGGCTTAGAGTAACAGGTACGTTAAAAGTCATATTACAATAATACAGCCAAAACAGTATTTTCTGACATTTCTTAAAGCTCCTGCTTTGGGATATTTTTTTAAATTTCACATAATCACAAAATTAATTCTGTTTATACTAGAGTATGGGCAGTGTTGATCTTCTTTTTCAACAAAAAACAAATATACGAAGATAAAACCAGAAAGGAGAATCAGCTTTACTACTGGTAGCAGAAGCAATGAGCTTGCTTGTCTCTCTTTCCCCAGATATGTAATCCAGACATTAAATTGAAGAAGCAGTTTCTGAAATAGAAAAGCACAGCTTCAATTTGTAAAGAAGGAAAACATTAGTAGGCCAGATATAAGGAAGGGAGGTGAAAGAGGAGTAAAACTCCCTTTCCACTATTAAGGCAGTTCTACCTGAACTTACAATAAGGACTAAGTGGCATCTGTGCTAATAATAACAGCAAGAGAGGTGGAATCCTGTGCAATAATGTATTCATTATTACTGTCATTGACATCAAGAAAATCTTTCTTAGCAAGGGAGCAGACACACATTTAGAGATACAAGAAATGCAATCCAGCATTTTCTATCAGAGATTTCAAGACAATATTCTTGGCTATCTTTTCTCAGGAAAATATTAAATTAGAGGGATTATATCTGCCACATAGATGCAATGTTGCAAATAAGGGCCCCCATGAACAATAAAAAGCGAACACTAAATTGAATTTCTCCTATAAAAAACCATCATTTTGAAACATTCTCTCTATGGCAGGCAGCTTTATAATTTTAAAGATTACAAGTTTAAGATTTTTATATAAAGCTTTATAATTTAATATCTTTATCTGAAGTTCCTATTTCTAAGTGAGAAACTTTCTGTGGAAACAAAAGGCTGATTGTCAGCTTATTGGGAAGTTTAGTGTTTAATCTTTTCTCAAACACAAGGACCTTGCTGCACGATTGGTCCATTATTCAAAGTTGATCTTATCTTCTCCATGACTTACAGAACTGCAGCTAATCTGTTTCCTGATAAGACAACATTGGCTACTGTTATCTGGAAAAAGCAGCAAATGTCAATCTTTTATGAAAAAAATGTAGCTTAAAGACTAAACTGTTTATATTATAGTAGACAAGTCTGTCTACATTTCCTAAAAAATACACCAAAATAGAAAATACATATCATATTTTATATGCTTTATTTAGGGTCTCTGTGGTAAGAGTCAACTTTTAATTTTGTGCAATGACCAGCACTGGAACAACAAAAAAGAATGACCCTTTACCAAATTGTCTGACTTAACATGCTCATTTAAAAACATTTGATTCTTGGGAATGGTCCTGTGAAGGGCTAGGATGATGATCTTTGTGGGTCCCTTCCAACCCAGTATATTCTGTGATTATTTTTGCATGAATTATAGGTTTACTTTACATGAAAACAAGATATTACTTCTTAAATTACTCCAAATAGTACTTCAATTTTTTACAGGAAAGCACTAAGCCCATTTAAAATTGAAATCTTGAGTTCAGGTTATCCTTACTTGATTTTACCATTTCTGGTAAAAATTAGTATTATGTTTTGAATATTTTATTGATATTTATAAACATACTCATCCCTTCAGTTCCATAGGTAGACAATATACACCTACCACAATCGTGGTGGGACACATGAGATATTTCAGCTGCGTAACATGCACACCATTTAACCTCAGATCCCACATTCAGTCAATGATGTATGTGCTGCTGTCCCAGATGTTAAGTCTGGAGTTACCAAAGTAGCCTGGTTATCAGCAGGAGCACAGTTACCGCAGCAGAGATCGGCGTGTTGACTCACAGACTTCCCGCTCCTGTAGCCTGTGCTGACCTCAACATTAGCCCCAGCAACAAGTCAGGACCTGAGCTCCCCAATTTCCTGATAACTTAGGAATGCTCGTACTGGCTACAGTTACAATTTTATTTACATGGACTTTGAGTGATTACCTGAGCTACCTTCTGTTTCTGAGTACAGCTGTGGTTCAAGTGTTCACATTAAACACCACTTGGGTAGACCACAAAAAACCCCAACAATCATTCTACACTCCCCTCCCCTCCTTATACACAAGCATAACAGAAATAAATACTGTTAGCATATCTGAGGGGACTCAAATGGTGATAAAAATGCAAGACTGTAAATGAGGAGCTAAATGAGTACCAAAGACAACTTAACTTAGGCAGATATTTTAAAGTTAGCTATGTGCTAAAGTGTGCTGCTGAGGTCAGTCAGCACAGGTCTGAAAGCTGTTACCTAAAGCCAAATACCCTCTCTGACACTTAGGCAGTTTTTACATTTTACAGTTTTTACTCCATCAAATTAAGTTTTCTCCTCTTATTTACTGGTCTGTGATTTGTACAAGACTCAAGATACTGTCACAGTTCATATTCTTTCATTGATCAAAGGTTTATGAGACCATTTGCTGAAGCAGTATTTCTGTCTATCCTGGTTCCAGCCAGGACAAGGTTAACTTTTGCAGTAGTGATTAGGACATGGAGGTTATTCTACACCACCTCACCTCATTGCTGAGGGCAGGGGAAAGGTACACTCTTGTCCAGAGAAAAGGGGTTCCTTCCGGGCTCAGTGTGCATTTTACATGGAATCACTCTCTCTTTTGAACCCTTTATTAATACTGTTACTATTATTGTACTTTTTCTTATCTCATTGCTGTTTCTAGTAAATTGTTCTTGTCTCAACCCATGGTCTTTGCCTTTTTTGCTTCCAATTCTCAACTCCATCCCACCCAGCAGGAAAGGGAAGGGAAAAGGAGAGAGAGCTGCAGTGCGGTTTTGGAGAGTCTCAGTAGGGGCACTGAATTGGGGAATACCATTCCTAAACCAGGACAGCCTTAATTGGTGCCCAATGAGACAACAACAGATTGTCTAGAGGAGGTTGGAAACAGTTTTGATCTAAGCATTTGTGCATTAGGTATAGTGCCACTGGTCACAAGGTTGCTTGGTCTGTTCATGTGGTCATGACAGCTAACCCCGCCTTATGCACATGACTACCATACTACAGTGTATTTTTCCTACTCATTTGAGCTGTTTTAATTTCAAATGGTTCTCAACATGAGCATGCTTTTAATTACATGCACCCCCTTGGTATTTTGTGCTGCTTGATTGTCAGACACATTACATTCTGAAAGTAACTTTGAAAGCATTACTTAAATATGTCCTGCTGACACCACTTTTGGTTTATCCAAGAGCCTGTTTCCTGCTTCCCTTGTAGCTCCAATTTCATCTCCTCCAGAGGAATCTCCTGTAGACCTTGCTTCAGCAACCAGGAAAGTCCTCCATATTCTGCATTTTGATATTTCTCTTTTTGATATCTCTCTGAGGGCTTCAGTTTGCCCTTTTCTCAAGATAACTTCTCTCCTTAAGCAAGAAGGGATTAACAGATAGCTTTATTTATTGCTAAGATGAAACTATACCGGTACAGCAAAGCTCACAAACCTTACCAGAACACCTAGAGATCATTGCTGTTGCTTGTAGTGCTAGATCAGTATTAGTACATATTTATGTCAATCTTTAAAACAGGGGCAAAACTATCAGAAAACTCACTTAAAATCTACTTACAAAGATATTCCTGTAATAAAAATACATTCACTTGAGGCTGAAGCCTTTAAAACAACTATGAAATAACATTAATCTCAGTGCCTTCTCAATCACTAGAATAA
Source organism: Notiomystis cincta (assembly GCA_013398075.1). Lineage (NCBI taxonomy): Eukaryota > Metazoa > Chordata > Aves > Passeriformes > Notiomystidae > Notiomystis > Notiomystis cincta. The sequence goes on from VZRX01006852.1 coordinate 182,960, forward strand.
TTGCCTTTTGTCCTTTCCAAGCTAAGGTAACCTAACAATTATATCCCTTCCCTTCAGACATTTTATAGTCAAGACATTATGATCAGTGCATCAACACAGTATTATGCAAGTCTAAGTCAGTTTCAAACAAAAAGATTTAACAGTTTTGAACATGACAATCACAAAACACTTAAAGCAATATATTGTTTGCTGGTGTATCTTCATGAAGAAGGCTATATGTAATAGAGAGAATACAGAAATGTTCCAACAGTGATATATGAAAAAATCTACAGAAAATTTGAGTCACTGATCTTAAATTATGTCTCAGCTTAAAATAGAACTTGGTAAAGTATTCAGGCTAGTAATCTTCCACCATATCAGCACCTATTTTTCTGTAGTTCACACAAAAGCAAAACTACTTAAACTGAAATTATCACAGCTGTCAACCACTTTTATAACTACAAGAAGCTGGAGCCTAAGTTACCACTAATACATAAGCTCAAGTAAGTTCATGAACTTATCCTTAGTTCCTTCAATAGGTTCCAATGGGATGGTTTCAATTACAAGAAAAAATCAGACTACATTTTTTCCCATTAGCTTTTTTCCTAAGCAATTCTTAAAGCTGGCATAAACAATGAACCAAACCACATCATACTCAAGAGAAAAAACAAGGGGAATCTCTTCATTTTGCAGTTGAAGCAGACAAAGAAATTACTATATGTCTTATGCAACAATGCAGGGACAAAGACTGTGCAATGCCAAGTCATCAGTCAGGATGATAGGAAAGGTGTAGTGCATGCTACTCGATCACCTAAGGAGCAAAGGAACACTCACTGCTAAAAACCACTAGAGTCTTCCTGGATATTGAAACTTGCTTATATTGAGAGCAATGAAATGTTTCAAACTCCATTAACTATATTGCCTAGTTTATCACCACAGTTAAACTAAGGTTGTGAGGAGAATATGTTTCATATTTTTATAATACAGTGATTGCCTATGTGAAATATTTTAAATGTGTTACACATTCATACATGTTTATTCCCCAATACAAAAGATTTCAAAGAATATTCCCCAAGGAGTGGGCTTGCATTTGCCTGTATATTTTATGGTCATTTTACACAGCAGAGAAGGGGTTGGGTTTTTTGGGGTTTTTTTGAACAAATGAAAAATATGCCTCTAAAAAAAAAAAAAAAAAAAAAAAACNAAGCACATGTAATAAACAGAGCTATTTCAACTCTTGAAATCTGACCCAGCTCCAAACCGTAGATTTAGATTTCCTTTAATCCTATTTTCCATGTTTTTCTCAGACACACATTTGCCTGTTCATTCAATCAATTCAAAAATAAACAACTTTTCACGAATATGTACATTGGGACTTTGCATAGGAACTCCTTCACTTCTAGCTTTCTGCAGACTCAGAGAAAGATATCCTTCAGCAGTAAAACATCAGCTTGACCCATTCTCTCTCCCGTTGCAGTTACTTGTTTACAGCACAGCAGGCTGTTCCAACTGAAAGTTCAGGCACAAACATTTGGATGCAATATCATAAGCTGATCAAAAAGATGATGTGAATGAGAAAAAATTGGAAAAAAAAAGATCACCCCAAAAAAATACAACCAATATTCCTCACTATCTATTTCCAGAAGAGTATATTTGAGTCACATCAGTTACGAAACACAGTCGATAACGCAGACAGATGGGAATGATCAGGGCTGGGAGGAAATCCCTTAAGCTGCCAAAAACTTCAGCTTTGTGAAACTATTCTCAGCATTCATGGAAAGTATTCAAGGCTCTCTAACTCTTAATCCCAGTTCATATTTCAACATGCACTCAATGCAGTGCAGCAACACCAGGTAAGAAGAGAACAGACATGCAAGTGTGAAACTTTATGAAGACCTTGCAGTATGTTTTAGAAATAGAATTGCATCTTTGATTAAAATACCCCAAAGTATAATATTCTTTTACATTGCTTATGCTAAAAATTTCTCATTGTAAACCTAACATTGGCAAAATTGTATTTCTGTTGATTTTGAGTCTATCATCAAGTGATTCTGCTGTACAGTGTAAATTTCCTTTACAATAACTGCAAAGGGAAAGGAAAGAGGGAAACCAACACACAATGCTGCATTAGAACATCAGTGCTCCACACTAACACTAATTGTTGTTGACCTGCAACTAGAGCAGTTTGCTCCCAGAGAGTAAAAAGCCTCACCACTCCAAATCAAGCATCTGCTCTAGATCATCTAAAGAGAATGACTTTTGCAATGACTGATACAGCATTTTTCTCTGAGGTAAGGTCACACTGACTAAACAGAGATACTAATTAAATAAGGTGCAGGAAGCTCAGGAGAAGGAATATCAGAGTTTTGGTACAACTTCTTTTCCCCATTTGGGACACTCGAGTTAGAAGTGTTTTAACCAGCACCCTTGTATTGACTGCTCATCTGGCATAGGTGACAGAGTGCATCATCCCAAGTATCCCACAAAGACCACAACACAGACCTCAAGTCTGCCTACATATCACAGAAGCAAAACAATATCATTAAACAGTTTTTGCAGATATCATACTTTTCCTGAGGAAGCATACTTTGCTGTCTGAAGATTTCAATTGAATTATGGTATTTTCACCACACGGAGTTAAAAAAGATCCTAGAAAAAAACTGAACAGAAACTCTATGCAGTATAAAGATTTTGAAAAGATAACTGTAAATAATTAGCAAATAAATAACTTTAAGGTAGCATGTTGCAACTGTTTGAAATGATGCCTAATTTCCAATGTCAAAACAAGCAGTTGATAGAAAAAAGCTGTTTCAAGCTCTGTTCACTAGTGATTAGTAAAGAGTTTTAAGCATTTCTAATACAAAGTAACTAAGTAAATTCCACAATTAGTAGCTTCTAATGTATTTTGATCATCTTACTTTCCTGTTTCTCCAGAAAAATTAACCATTACAAGACAATAATGCACTTCTCAAACCTCAGTTTGTCCATATCCCTGATTTTAACTTTCTATTACTATATAAGCTGCTGGAAGAAGGAACTAGTTGAACTTGGGATTTTCAATTTTATAGCACTAAATAGAGACAATATTGAATTGCACACAGAGAGAAGGAGCTTTTTCTAAGTCGCTGCATTCCCCAGATGCATTCAATGGTAAGTCTCTGTAACTTGAATCAAGTATACTGACTAACACTTCTCATTTTTGCCATGGCATCAACAAACAGATTCATTCCTCTGGTTCCTGCCACAAACATTACCAAATATCATAGAGAATAAGTATCTTATTGAACATAAAAGCCTCTTTGACTCCAAGTCAAAGAGGAAAAATAAGAGAGGGATAATTCAAAATATTTGACCATAGCAACTTAGAGCAGACAGAAATATTAATTTTTACTTCTTTGATGTCTTCATAAAGATTTCCACAAGATGGTGCTGTAGTCCAATTTTAAGACATGAATTGTTCTAACATGTAGAAGAAAACCTCATTTCATTTCATTGTTAGAATAATGAACAGTGATTTGCAAGGCCTATTTTCAATTAAGGAGCAAAACACATTCCTTCTCTGGAATCTTCCAATCTTTTTAGTTTATTTATTTTTAAACAACTGAAAAAGGAAGTCAAAAAAACCCTGAACCAGTTCATATAACATATCACTGTAAGTTCTTCTGTTTCTGTGTAAAATAAAGTCCATTTGTATTCCATATGGTTATAGAAAACAAAAACATAATTATTGTTAAAACACAGAAATCAATTTTTACAGTATGTCAAACAGCTGCTTTTGCCTTCATCTGCAAACTCTGCCCCAAAAAAATTTCCAACTTGGTTTGTAATATTAAAGTCCAAGAATCTTTTAAAGTGAAGTCTTAAAACACAAAAGACCTTTGATATGATAGGCTACCAATTTACAAACAGTAATAACTAAATAAATAAATCTTACCAAGCCTCACACATCTTTGGTTTGATCATATGTTTATGGAAGTCTTACAACTACTTATGTCTCTAAACAGAAATCTTAATATGGCTTCAAATAATGAAAATGTTGTGTTTCTTTGTATACTGAGTGGTCTCCATCTGTGCTGCTGGTCTTAAAATGTGTTGGGTAAGAGCACTAAAACACTCAACACATCTCTTGCAGTCAAAGTCTGTGGACTTACTTGCACATTTTAGTGTTTAGGATCAAACTGACCCTCACTTTGTCAGTGTTAATGGAAGCCATAAAGTGTTGGTGCTCTCTAGCTCAGCATGAAAACTTGTATTTAAAAATAAAAAACAGCAAAAAAGGTACATCTTTGAAACTGTGTATGTAAGTTTTTTATTAAGACTTATTCAGCAGTACAGATGGTAAGATGGTATGTAAGAATGCCTCTTGGGTGTAATATGCAAGTTCCAGCTGGAATGTTTCCAACAGGATGTAAACCACGGTCCTCAAGCCCGCACTTTAAAAAACATATTACTTAGCACACTGCTAACAAATGTCAACACAAGAATACACTGCTGTAATGACTTCAATTTACAAAAGTGCAAGGAGGGGGGAAGAAGCTATTTGAACAGTCTTTAAAACCAAAAGTTGTGGTGGTGTGGAGGGAAATCAATACACAGATGCATGAGTAAAACATTTAATCAAAGCAATAAAAGCACAGGTTATCATTACAAATTTGATATATTAAAAATCTAATGCTGTACAAACACACATATTATTTCTGGTATCCATAGGTCTGCAGAGACCATGTCTGAAGACCTGTGCTTTCAGGTATTCCCAGAGGTGGGCTTGGTGTTTTGAACAAGTTGAAGGTTTCTTCAATTCTGAAAATAAATTTTGTTTACATACACTTAATAAAATAAGGTATGAAATAATTGACTTGCTTTTAACTTTCTAATTATCCAAAATACTAACAAGCAGCATGAAACCATAAGTTTTCTCTCATCTCCCCCTTTTCCTCTGCAATTGGTTTCTACTTTAAATGCCTACCACACATCATAATAAACCTTAAAGTATACAAAGAAAGAAGTAACCCACACAATGAAATTAAAATCACAGAAAAGGCTAGAGCTTTTTAGAAGCCATGCACTCAGAGAATAGAAATCTCTTGCTAAAGAAACATTATAAAGCAATATATTTCTCTTCGAGTATGATAAAAATATAACAAAAAATTTTATTATAGATCTCAGAATTAATATCAAATATATCTTAATTTTATAATGCTTAGGCTGAAATTGGTTTTACACTTTTCCTTAAATAATAAAAACCAGTTAAGATAACACAAGTATTTTTCAGGAAGATAAGTTGCAAGTACCAGGGAATTTCAATCAGGAGATAAATAATATTCCTAATTCTTATCAACCAAATTCTAAACACTCTTTAATCTCTAGTTAATACTATTAAGAGTGCTTTTTATTGCTTTTTAGAAACCAAAACAGTGACTCGTCCCACAAATACAGAACTGTAAGTGGATTTACTATCAGTAGAGCCATAAGGAAATGCCACACCTGATGTAGAGACCTTTGAGGTTTGGAACACATATGTACATTCTCTGTGTGCCTTAGTCCAGTACAACTCCCTCCTGGGAAATAAATTCCTGCTGCCCTTTCCTATTACTTACATTTTACTTATCTTTTCCATTCTTTGTCTTATTGTCTCCTACAATTTAAAAGCAACAAAGTTAGTGAACTCTTCAAAGCAGACATTCTTCAGATGGACTTTCAACTTAAATTCAGAGAAAATGTGACTTCAAGCACTGTTTACATATGAAAAGTATTTTTATGAGACAGACCTAGATGTAGTTTTGCATAGTTTCCTTGTTTTTCTGTCTGTATATACAACTAAAAGCAATGCTTACTTGTTCTCTTGACCTCAAAGGAAACCAACTGAGCATTCACCAGTTTTACTTACCTTTGAAATGTCTGTCAGATCATGAGAATTAATGGTCATGTCTTTGGGAGATTGGCCTGTGGATAACAGTGAACTGCATCCAGACGACTGAAGATGACTCTCTGGCATCTCCTCATTCCTCTCTGTATCTATAGAGAAATGCTCAGTTTTATGTCACCTTTGCCTTTTTGCTCTCTTTTGCAAGGTCAGCTATCAAATAACTTGATTTACAGTATGTAATAACAGAGGAGAATGCATTGTTTAGAAAGGGGAAAGAAAAAGTTACTATGAGAGTCCAAAACAGGTTTCTCATCTTTTTTTAAAAGCAAGAGCAGTATTACACTATGTACAATATCTATAATATACACAAAGTAAATTCCAAAGATTATTTTCTCCTGATTAGAGTAAAATCAAAGCTTACGAACATCTGATTACAGTGCCAAACATTTAATAGGAATTTCATATAGTTTACATTATTTTTATTGTAAACTGCCTGTTCAAACATGTCTTTAATTTGTGCTAAGTAACCTGTCTCATAAGTAGAATTTTTCTTTTTCCATTTGGAAGGCTGTGATATTCTTTGCAATTTTAGATTACTCTTGTCAGGGAAGAGTATGTAGTATCTAGGAAAAATAAACTTTTCCCATACCAAATTTTTTTGTAATGTCACCATCTATACATCATACCTGTGGAACATACTTCGCTACACTATTTTGTATCTAAAATTCATATTAAATTATTTTAAACACCTAAAATTAAAAATTGTTTATTCAGTACAGCTGTGATTTCTGAGGAGTGCTACAACCAAAAAGAGCCTCAAAGCATTCCAAGTACTATATTTCTCAGATAAAAGTTAAGACTGTCACCATAACTTCTATGCTTAAAATTTCCTGAATTTTAGAAAAGCAGGAATAACACATTCAGAAGAATTTGAGGAGTCTGGAAATATGAAAATTCTCTTTTGAAGACCATCTGCCTGTTTACTTACTACAAAGTCCTCAAGTGCCAGTAACACATCACTAAACTTATCAAAGGAAGTAAACATGTTGCAAGCTTTCTATGTCCTGTAAAATGAAGGTCTCATTTCTGAGACTCACAATAAAAACAAGCTTTGACATAACCAAGAACTGCCTTCCTAATTTCCATGGAAACTGAATCACTGAGACTAATTAAATTAATTACAATTCAAGAGCCCAACCCTGGACAAAGACGCCTAATATGTGAGAATGGAAAACAGAATATCCTCCTTACCACTGGTGGTAGAGTAACAGCTGCCACAAGGGAAACAGGCCAAATCAAGGAAGAGAACAGGAGGAACTAAGGGGGCTAACAGAGCTAAGGCTAAAGAGCTACCATTGAGGAAGACAGAAGAATTACTCATGGCCTGAGCAATGCTTTTAACTTCTTTCCCACTCAAGTCTGCTTCGTTTACTTCTTGTCTGTTATCAAAATTAAATGGAAGTTGGAAATGGAAGAAAAAGATTTTGTCTTTCTCTTCAAAACAAGAAAGTTTAGCAAAAATGCCAGTTGGATAGCTGCTAACTGTCTCAGAGATGAAATAGAAAAAACGTTCAGGAGCGAGTTGAAAAACAAGACAAATTATGAATCATTATTTGTCTTGAGCCCTATTATAAAAGAAGAAAACAGCAACCTAAAACCTATTAGTGGCAGCAAAAATAACTCCATTTGTGCTTAAGAACAGTGTATTTTGAAAACATTATGATAACTGCTTTAAAGTCCAAATGTCAGTACTGTTTTTCACAGCTTCAGTAACACCACCTTAATTAAAAAGCATCTTTGATATTTTAGTAGCTATTTGTAACTATTACTTCCTATGCTATAGCAACTAAAAAAGAATAATTTAGAAACTTGAAATGAGGAGGAGGTTACTTTTAATCTGCAGTATGGTTTTAAATTCAGAGGTCATTAAATTGCAGTTGTCTACTCAAACTATTTTAATCAAAGTCAGCAAGAAGCTGTTTAGCATATTTATGTTAATTAAAAGGAAAATCATTAATACTCACCAAGAGAAATAGGAATGCTACTAGAAGTACTTCCTTGATTTATATTGTTGAACTCTTTAGGTAAGTCTCTCTGAAATACAAGTTTACTGCATTTTAGCCATATATCCTGTTTAAATCATCTTCTGACTCAACAGAAGTATATTTAAGTACAAAGTATGTATGCATTTGCTTGCTACACCATCCAGATTTGTTGGCACTGCACAAATATCTTCAAAGGACAAAAGAAATTCAACATTTCCATACATGTGCTTCACTAAAAAACTATTTCATGGGTTTTTTTTTTCATATCAATTTTGCTGTTCATAAAGAGGTCAAAACTAGGCCAAAATACAGTACATATAACTTAGGTATGAGTAGAATGGACAATCAGAATGCTCTAAGCCTGTCCTGATCATTTCATCTCAACACTGGTTGTCGTTAAAGTAAGTGTGCCGCCTTCTACTGCGGGTTGATATTCAAAAATACAGTCCTCAGTCCTAAAAAAACAGCCTATAGACTAACTGAAATTCATTCCACTTAAATGCTCAGAACCCAGAAGGATATTTTAAACTGGTTTCCAAGGCTCCTAAACGAGAGAAGGCTCTTTCAAGAAACATTCTCAGTTTAACTCGATCTAACTTTAAAAAGGTTGTTCATAACCAAGGAAACAATAATATTTTTGAGTTCACCTTTCTAATTTCAAAGATCAAGAATGCAACACTCAACATCTAGACCTTTTTTACCAATGAATTATCATTTTGATTTGACATCTCAGCCTTTAAAATATGTCACTTTATATACTGGAGTAACTACAGCAGCTAACAGGGGAATACTACACCCGAACAAATGACTGAGGGAGAAATAGTGGGTACTGTACAGGAAAATGCTGGAAAAGACTGTAATAATGAGTACCTCTTTAAAAAATACAAAAATAGGATCTGCACAGACCATGTCTGTTCAATTCCTTTCATTGAAATGGATTTGGTAGCTTTCAGACTTTCCCAGAGCTAAATGCACAGCTGCTGCTCCTTTGGCAAAAGCAAGAGACAGATCTTAGTGTGTTCCTGCTATGTCGGTTAGATGCCAAAATTCCCTGAGAAGTGCAAGAGTAAGAGAGGAGTAATTCTGAATTCTTTCTGGATGTGTGAAGCACAACTTGGGTGTAATTTCATGAAACAAAAAAGCAGCAATTCTATGGCCCAAAGGATTATTTCTTAGCAGTTTTCAAATGTCTATTGCAAAACAGTTTTGAAGACTATGTATATATATATGTATATATGTATAGCCTTATATATTTATATCTACAACACCACACAGAAACTACAACTGAACTTGTTCTGCAGGTGAATTCCTTCAGTAACACTCAGTACAGAAATATATTTTTGAGAGTATTTTCCAAATACTATTCCCACCATACGAACTGCAATAAACAAGTTACTGAAGCAGTAATAAACCACCAAGTTTACAAAAATAAAAGAACAAGTCTAGTCTGAAACATGAGCCTTCCCATATGCTACAATAATTTCTTGAAAACAGTACATTTGAAACAGGAGAAAAATTGTCTATGGCTGTACACCTGAAGGCCTCTTCAGACTGCTGCCAGAAAAAAAAAAAATTATCATTGGTGATACTATTTGGACATATGTCTACTGATCTACAAGAATCTGATTTCAGATGGTAAATCACTTTAGCTACTACCTACCTAAATTTTTTTTTTAAGTCACTGAGAATATCCATCCTTACTGTTTCAGCTACAGCCTTTAGAAATAAACTAGTGATCAATCTGAATACCTGTCCATTTCAAGACTTTGCATAATCCCCACACTTTCAAGGCACACAGTATAATATAGTCTTGTATACAAGAATTAGCAATATTTTCAAATTTGTGGGGTCAACAACATGCACAGAGCTCCTGGTTATAAATAAATTCAACAGTTTTACAACTGCAGAGAAAAACACAACACTGACCAACTATTTTCCACAAGGGTTTTTAGCTTCTGGAAAGCATCTGACAGCATTTGAAGGATACATGAGATGCATGTGAGAATACAATTTTTGGATCGCATGATTAACTTCAAAATGATGCTATGGTTCACTGCAACTCAAAATATTTACATGTGTACAAATTCATAATGTGCACACAAGCATCTTTCAACAGCATGAAAAATAACCCAGTCTTAATGCAACAAGAGGCTTTATTTGCTATGGCAAATGTAGCCACATCATAACTGTACCAGTTTTATGCATACAAAAATGCAATGAACATCACTGACAAGAAACAGAAGTAGGGGAAGAGAGTGAAAATAGGAGAAACAAAACCCTTTGATTAGGCTAGAATTTTGAAGAACTCACAAATTAAAAATAGGAGCAAAATAAGAATTAATTTTTGATTTAGCCTGTATTTTCCACTGTGCATGCCATCTATTTTGTCAGTTGTACAGAATGAAGACTCCATGTTCAAAAACTTTCTTCTATAAGTTCAGTAGTAAATAAAATGACACTGAATCACTACTAATGTGAACAGATTTCTACAAAGAAACAGTTTCCTTCCGATGGACAGCTTTGGTTCATAGAATATGAGAGAACAGAATTTAACAGTTAAGAAAAAAAAATATCATCAACTTCATAAACAGCACTTCCATTCAGCTCGTGCCTTTAAAACCAGCGACAAAACACATCAGGAGGCAGGGAGTGCAGAAACAGACCAACAAGATTCTGTTTGGGCAATTTTTGTTATAGAATTAAAAGAGAAGTTAACACACCTTTTTGGACTGTAACAACAGTTCTGTTTCAAGAAGCAAAACTCGATTCAATAAGTTATTCCAGTCCTTCTCGTCTATGATCACCTTTCCCTGCAGTTTCTCTTCTAAAACTTGTAGCTTATCTTCCATCCAATCTAGCTTATGAAGCTTTTCCTGGAAATCTGCAAGCTGATTCTTTAAAAGCTCAATTTGTGAATTATCTTCTATGACCTGAAAATATTAATAAGAGCATGTACTCTAATTTCAAAAGAGATACAATTCATCATTTGATCAAACGAATTAAGTGCAATCTTTAAGTTCAGTAACCACATCCTGCGACATTAGAAAATTATTTTTCTTCCAGTATTACCAAAATATGCCTATTCAGGGAACTCAGCATTTTAAAGAAGCTGTTGATAGAACTGTGCCTTGAGACAGTACAATTTAACTGACTCTTCTTTTTTCCAACTTTTTCAATACACTTATTAAGTAACGATCTGCATGCTCCTGGAAATATAACTATAATGTAAAAAATCTTCATCCCTTTCGAAAAAGCCTGTAGAAAAAGTTAAGAATACATGCAGACAGCATCTTAAAATAGAAGTTCTTACTTGTTCACATTTAACTTCCACAATATCATGATCTAGGCACAATTCTTCCTCATTCCCTCCCTGTGCTGGAAGGGGTAGTGGATGAAGGTCACCACTAACTTCACTTCCTGAGTGCCGTTCGACGAGAGGCTTCTTTTGAGTGTGCTAAAAAACAAACAAACCCAACAAACTGCTGGTGTTACTCATTACATTCAGTTCATTAGCCAAGTAATGACACATAAGATTTATTACTTCAATATTTATTTAAATCTGACTATCTTATCCCAACTGATTACAAAATACAGAAAGCAGTATCAGTTTAATTTTTTAAAAATCATACTGACCTGAAGGAATTGTAAAACTAATATGCACACAACTTTACCATATATATTGTGTACCTTGTTTCCTTTCCATGAACAGTAACGAAGACATTAATGTCTTCCCTTTATGCAAGGGTTGTTAGATTTCTAAGTGTGGACTGGAAAATATGTTATTACATAGAGCAAAATGCTTATGTACAGACAGTTCCAACATTGAAATCATGACTAAAACATTAAGAAAGAGAAGGTTCAACTAGGAAGATTAGAATTCCCCCTTTTTCTTGACAACTGTCAGCAAAATAGCCCTACAAACTACACATTAGCATCACCAACTATTAACAGGCAGTCATAGCCTCAAAAGTTTGCTACAATTTTATTTTGCACCCTTTTAGCAGAAAATATTAGGACAGCTGCCTCCTTCACATGTCAAGAGTGGCATAATGTATAATCATTTTTACCTTTGTAAGACCAAAGCCAAGAGGAATGCTACATTATGAAAACTTGCTGAACAGATTCAGATAAAAGACCAAACAGTGTTTTGAAAGCTCTGTTGAAAACACATTAGGCCAAGAATACTTCAGTCTTCAAACACTACCTAGCTTCTTTGTCTGATTTTATTTTTTTTCATTGCTGTCCCTACCCTTGATATAATTCAAATACAGCACAAACAACAGCACTAGGTCATTACCACCAAGAGTTTGAGATCAGCTACTCAGTAAAAGAGAGAGGCAACATCCTCTTATTTCAGCTATTATTTCAGTCAACCACACTTTGGAAAAACAAACAAACATCAGCCCACCTCAAAACTGGTTTGATTAAGCTTTAAAATCTAAATGAAGGCAAAAATTTCAGCAAGAGCCTGATTTGCTACAAATGAGATTATCTTTAGAAATAAAACATAAAAAATATTTTCATACCTGTTTGGAATTCAGAGCACTGCCAGCAGGATCAGCAAGACCTTTACCAAAATTTGACCATGCTTCAAGTTTAAAAGGTCTGATTTTTTTCCTCGTTTGGGATTTAACCTCCAAAGTGAACAGAAAAAAATAACACAGGAGAATTTTCAGGATTCCACACCCCACTTTCTACCACCAACACTGACAATCAGGAATATTTCATGGCACACACATCCAAACACATTTAAACCTCTGTAGTACAATAATGTCTAAAAATAAATTAAATATGACCCAAATTTATAGAGAACACAGATCCAGAAGCGAAGCCATACTTTTACACTCCTTAATGCCTGTGCTAGGTTGCATCAAAGCTGGTTAAAAATTGAAAAGATGACTTGAAATCTTTGTTACAGTTGAAAGTAAAGCAAATACAAGAAAATGTAGCTATGTCTTAAAAAATAACAAATTAAGTATAGAGAAGTCATGAAGACTTGTTATAAACTCAAAGGAAACAAAATCCTGTAAAATATAAAGACTGGAAATTCCTTCCATTAAATCAGAGACTGAAATACAACACACATTGAATAAAAAGTAATGCCATTACAAGTATCATTCATGAAAATAATCAGATTTGAGAAACAAATACAAGTGTCATGTTTAAACAGTTACAGAACTGTAACATATCAGTTGATTTTGCTTTGCCTTTAAATTTATCTGTAAAGTTTATTAATTCACATGTTCACTCTATCAGGAAGCATAAAAGAAAATATATCACTTACTGTAAAGACACCAAATATTAGATTTATCTTCATTCTAATAATTTTTTATACTATGAAGTATGGGCAGCTTCATGACTCGAATGAAAGCATCTTACAATGGACCTTCATATTAACTTTCCATTATTTGGTCTGTGAGCAATGCTGCATCTTCAAATGGAAGCTGAAGGCCAGTTTATCTGCAGCATCAAACATGTCAAGAGACTTACAATAAAGGGAACCATTTGGTCAGTACCTTACTAGAGTTACTCAACTCCTTATGTTTCTTCACCACGCAGTTGATAATGTCACAAACAATTTGCATTTTCCTTTCAGCAAAGCCACACTGAAGAAACTGCTCTTTCGTTAAAATTGGTTTATACTGAAATTGATCTCGAAGAAACTGCAACAACATAAGAGTTTACTTCACTTTCAAAATCACCTCACAATTTGCCATAGAGATGGCATGCCCATATTTGTATTTTACTACAATCTTTCCTTTCATTCTGCACTTCAGCAGTTAAGCCTTTTCTCATTTGATTATTTTTATATATAAATATATATATATAGATCTTTCTTTTAACTAGGCTTTAAGCATACCTCCACTTCCAGAAAGAAAGGCTTTCAACATATGTCCTCTTTCATTCATGTCGCTCTTGTAAACTTTAACTCACAGTCTTAAGATTCACAAAACAAATGACTATAGAAGTTAATACTAAAAAATTTAAACCAAAAGCTTTTTTAAAGTGAATGCACAATAAAAAGTTGTATTAATCTCAGCAAATGCATCAGAGGACTAAGTAAGGCTCCCACAGAACCTCTCTGTAAAGCAGTCTCTCAGATGGAAAATTAGTCTGAATAAGCCACTATTTCTTAACTCATCAATCCACCTTTCATAAGAACGTGCTTATGTACATTTTAAGGATAGGTCAAAGTTATTTTCAATCAGTTAAGAATTTGATTCCAATTTGTAAACTGTTAAGTATTCAACTTTACATATTAAAATGGCATAGTGTTTTAACATACCTATATTTATTAACTGTGCTTTCATTATAATTTCTTCAGTTTTGTGTGATTTTTTGGGGTGATTAAAATTTCTGCCAAGGTCAATTCTACAAATCTTATTGTCCAAGAAACATTTCTCTATTCTTCAAAACTAACACCTAACATTATTACTGTTTCTGCAACTGTCTCAAAATTGACACAAATCCTTATTTTCATTAAAATCTATATCTAAACACTTGCACACAGTGACTTACTACCCATCTTAAATCCTAACAGAACTAAAATTCATGTTCATTGCCAAAAACTTTCACTTTCTAGTAAAACTCATAGTAAATGTTTAATTTTTGTGAAGTTATCCTCAAACCCATGTTTCTTTTGCAAAAACATGAAGAGATACCTTATAAACAGCTTCAACAAAACGCAGATCACTCTTTGCTGTCAGTTCCACATCACACTTTACCAAAAGCTCTGCTATGCAAGTTGAAAAAGATGTAAAACAATAGCTGATGATAGGTAAAAATGCAGCAGGATCACCCTTTACTAACCTATTAGGAAACAAAAGTATTTTACACAGCAGAAGATAACAAAAGCCCTTCAATACATGAAATCAAACATTTTAATTTGAAAGGCATAAATAAAGTCAGCATGTTATATTCAGATATCTTTCATTTTAAGTTTTTTTTTGTCCAGGCATCTCTCATTCAGCCATCTTTGCTGTTATCTGTAAAATGCTCAAAAAATGTTTTCGTGATCTTCAAACAATTTAAACATTGTCAAGTCTAAAGACCACCAGTATTTCCAGCTCAACATTCAAGAATCTTTTTTTTTTTTTTCTAATCTTTATAGGGTGAAATTTCCTTACAGAAGTTTTGCAAGCACTTACAAAGAAATTTGAAAGGTGAGAGATTAGCCAAAGCAAAGAGAAGAACAGCAGAAGAGGAGCAAGACAGTGATACAGTTCAGGATTGTTCTAAGAATTGCTCAGAAGAGCAAAACTGAATACTTTTATATTTCAGTTCACATAGTCCACACCACACCTTCCCACAGTTATGTTCTACTTACTTATTGGATTGGGTGCAATACTAATACTTATAGAAATCTTGTTTACACATCTTGTTGTCATGATGTATTAGCACAAATTTTCACACTGCCACTTACACTGTATAATCCACATCTCTTGGGTAATTTAACAAGCGAAGTCCTTGTTCTATTTTTCTTAAACTTCCATTTAGGTCTCCTGTTGCCATTATTCCAAATGCTATTCTTCTTCCAGATTATGAAATAAGTGTAAAGAAGTACATCTGTTCAGAAAAAATTAGGTACACAAAAATTACAAAATGCAGTAATCACTTAAAATTTTCTGCTAGAACCTGGAAGCTAATTACCTTCCATTATCTTCACTAAATTTCTTTTCTTCCTAGAAAACAAGTATTTTGAAGCCTACCAAACCAAGCAGTGGAGAGGCACACACTAAATGAAGCAATGGTCTCAAGAGACAGTTAAAGCTTGCATTTACAGTGGGCTGGGTTTATTGTGGGTGTTTTTTCTTCTTGCACTTTTATGGTGTTTGATCAGCAGTCCTCAAGGTTAAGCTCTTCCCATGTGTTGTGCCCTTGTTAAAAGTATTTTCTTCCTACTTAATCATTAGGTTCCTTTAATTTAATCATTAGGTTCTGGGTTATTAGTTGCACTAAACAGAAGTACACAACACTTACTGTTAAAAGCTTAGAAGAATTTAACCAATTTTTTGGTAATTGAGGCAGCAATTCTCCCTGCATTATGTTACAGTGTGATCCATTCTACAGTTTTGCAAATTTAACCAGCTATTAAGACAAATCTCAAAGAGTCTGACATAAAACTGAAGTTCTAATCTGCAATGCAAATATGCACAGAAGACACTCTCACTCTAATAAGTACAGACTGTTTCCTGAAAGTATCCACAGTCCTTTCTTTTTATACCAGACCTCTGGATGTGAAAACTGGTAACTACTGGCCCTACAAAACAAAATCGCTTAAGAGATCATAAAAATAACAGTCAAGTTGGTAGAAAATCTTGGGAAGGTGAACGCAGTATAATGAGGTACATAGCTTCTGTCTGTAGGAATTTGTAAAGGAAATTACAGAGCGTTGGCTATCAAGAATAAAATCGAGTACAACAGTTTCAAGTTGTATATAATACAACTTTGAGCAAGTGATTCAAAGAACAACTCTCAAAACTGCAGAGGGTATCCAATCAACCAATGTAAAACAAACAAAATAAAAAACAAACAAACAACAAAAAAACCAAACTATCTCATGAAAGTTACCGAGTATGTTAACACTAAACGTTATGTTTGAAATGCTCAACAACTAGACTTTTTATTTCTTCTAACTGAATCTAGACTCTCCTGTCGCACAGGGCGTGGAGCTGGGGGCGAATCGCACCACTACGCAGAGATGCAAAAACGTCACCACAAATACGGGGCTTGGCCGTCCGCCAGCTGGGACACACTCGGCAAACAGAGGCGAGCGAACCGCACCAGGGACCGGCTGCGCGTCCCGGGCTGGCTGCCCCGGGCACCAGCGGAAAAAAGCGGGCCCGAGGCAGGACACGGCAAGGCGGGCCGCGGTTCTGGAGCCAGCGCGCTGAGAGTGAGACCGGGGCCGGCTCCCCACCCGCCGGCTCCCCACCCGCCCTTGCTCGCCCCTACAACAACCGGAGACCGGGCCTTCCCCAGGGCTCGCCGTCTCCGAGGAGAGGGAGAGCCGGGGGCTGGGCCAGCCCCCGCCCGAGAGCGATGCTGCCGCTCACCCGCGCGGCGGGAGCGCCGCCGTTCCCTCGGGAGCGCGGCCGGGCCCCGCGGCCGCTCCCGGGCGCAGACCG
>VZRX01006852.1:200062-224163 GCA_013398075.1 Notiomystis cincta
GGGCTGCGCCTCCGGGACGGGGGCTGCGCCTCCGGGACGGGGGCTGCGCCTCCGGGACGGGGGCTGCGCCTCCGGGACGGGCTGCGCCTCCGGGACGGGCTGCGCCTCCGCCCGCCCGGTTGCCCGGAGTCAGCATTGAAGGGCTTTCACCTTACGGGGGGGAACAGCAGGCCTTGGCTGCAATGCAGCTGCTACGAACGAAGCTTCACCTTCGACAGGCTTGCATCGAAGGAAGGAGCGTTTTCCTGTGGGGATAATCGTGGCTGCACAGCGGCAGCTGTAGGGCTCAGTTACCATAAACTGGAGAGTGCTTATATCTAGAGTACGTGATGGGTTTTATTTAATGAAGTAGAATCCAGTGCTAACGCAGCTAATCTGGATTGCTTTTAGCATCCTGTCGTGCTTGTCAACACTGCAAAAGAATTTATTATGCAGTAGCAAAGTAACATAAAGAAGATACAATTAGAATTTAAATCAGATTGTGATAGATAGCAGACAGAGCTAGAGAAGATCAGCAATTTATAAACAAGCTTGACGTTATTTTTACTGTTGTCGCTACTACAGCCAAGGTATCAAGAGGTTTCAATTACTAGATAAAGTTACGTTATTGGAAGTTTGAAAACATACATTTGAATGGCCTGTTGAATATAAAGATGGAAAGTATATGTTCAAAGTAATCTAAAAATATAGATTTTGACACCATTACTTAAAAGGCATAACAATGGGTTTGCTCATCTTGTATTATGAGTGGCCTCTGAAAGCATTCATCCTGGATTACTACAAAGCTGAAAATAATTACATAATTGGGAAAATTATATGTGATCTAATAAATGGCATATAAGCTGCTGAATAACTACAAATAGCAGTGCTTGTGGATTTTCAGCAGGTGGTTCTAGAATGGTTTAAATTGTGTCTCATTTTGTTTCTTCTGTGAAATTTCTTCAGTTGGTCCTTAAAAGAGCAAATATATTTTAATTTTTTTACACTTCAGAAGGCTTTTTTTACTATTTCTGCAGTGATAAGTATGTATAAGTATGTGAGTACCTTATTCACAAGGCTTTAGGTTATGTTACTAGGTAAGAAAGATTGAAAAGATCTTATTCTCTTGTTTCTGAGCACTCAAAATCCTTACTGCATTATTACTGAAGTCATTGAACTTTATTTCAGTGTCAGTGGCTCTACTACCCACTACATTTTTGATTCTCCTTATGTTTTGTAGTATTTCATTGACTCTAAATAAGATATTTTTATTAAATTTTAAAGGTAGTCTGAAGACTCCAAATGTTCTGAAGTGTAAGGTTTCTTGCATAGGATATAGATAATATTTGGTACTCTTTGAGGAAGCTTATTGTTAATTTTGTAGCCGTTCAAGCATGGAAACTTGACAAAAATCTTCTAGATTTTTTTTTTATGTGTTTTGTTTCCAGTATTTTTTTCAGTTGCCTCATGAAGACTGGTTACCTGGTCAGCATAACTTGGACAGAACTCACTTTCTATCTATTCACATCAGTTCTAAAATTTTACTTATGTGCTGAGTCTGTCTTACAAATGTTTACAAATAGCTACCAACATTTAATTTGGCTTTTCTGTTCCCCAGGCTCGCAGATGGGTCAGGGACTCTGGAGAATTGCTAGAAACCAGCAATTGCAACAGCAAGGATACAGTGGACAAGGCTATCTTACCAGAGAGCATGGTAGGAGGATACCTGCTAACAATGTTTCCAGTACAAGCCACCGCAAACCAGCCCAAGGAGGCATTGACATCTACCACCTGTTGAAGACCAGAAAATCGAAAGAACAAGAAGGATTCATTAATCTGGAAATGTTGCCACCAGAGCTTAGTTTTACCATTCTGTCGTACCTGAATGCAACTGATCTTTGTCTAGCATCATGTGTCTGGCAGGATCTTGCTAATGATGAGCTCCTCTGGCAAGGGTAAGCATGAAAAAAAGAGCTATCACCTGGACTTAGTAAAAAGTATTAGATTTAAAATTTGTCTCATTAAGTGCTTTTTGTCATTCTAACCTTAGTAAAGGTTTCCTAAGTTAAGTGAGGTTGACATAGATGAAACATATACCATTTAAAAATGTGTTATTCTGGATTTCTAATTGGTGTGGGGTATTACCAGCGATTACTGCATACACAAGTGTGCTTGGCACAAGTATACATGTATTTTATTATACACCTGTTGTTCAAGATAGCATGGGGAAAAAACAGGGACTTGTCTTCACTTTTGTATTAGCTCAAAGCTCATCTCAGATGTTTCTGTCATTACTTCTCTGAACTTCAAACAAATGTCTGGCTCAAGCAAGCAAACCTATTCAAACTTCCAAATGGAGAGGAGTGAGAACTCATCTACTACACTTGTAGCAACTTAGGTGTATCTTTTTTGGTAGATGGTTATGGAGGGAGGAAAGGAAAGGTGTTTTATTCTCAAGTAAAGTTTCTTCAGCCTACCACTTGAAACATGTATAACATAAGTGGAATTTGTATGCCTGAGAAATAAATAAAGGAATATTTTTTCAGATAGTGTAATATCAAAATATAATTAACATTATATTCGTTGGTGTTTTATGTTTTACAGCACTAGGAAAGATTCATGAAGCCATATGTATCTTTAGAATAGATGGCCAACAGAACTTTTAACTTCTTTCACATTTTCTTCTTCCTTAACAGACAGTCTTAGTACTGTAGCAGTTGGGTTGCTGTTCAGGTTGTTTATTTTCCTTTCATTATGTTCTACATGTCCTCCTCCCCTCGTTTCCTTGCCCTGCTGCATTTGAATTAAGCAGCTTCCCTTCCTATCATGCTTTTGAACCTAGCAAAAGCATAATGCAGTATAATTTCTTAGTCACAGTTGTTCTGCTGTTGGGGACTGTTATATTGGCAGGAAGTTGGAATTCTAGTGAAGGGTAACAGTAAGCTTCTAGGTTTATCAATATGCATTGTATTGTGCTCAGTTCTTGGTATCAAACCCACCCTAAATACAAATAAATTCCCTAGACCAAAGCTTGAAAAAAGTAGAGCTTCCTAATTGCAGGCAGTATATATTCTTAACATGTGGGGTGGAAATAGTATTTTCCTTGAAATTCATTCTGAGAAACAGTTCCATCATTTTTTGTGAAATCTTTCCAAATAATACACTCATTCATACCACATTTCATTTGGTAGTGAAAGTGTGTCCTGATTAAGTGATAAATAAAAATCTCAATTTGCATAATGTCTGCAAAAATCTTCACTGTTCCACACATATAAGGGTCTGTTTAAGCTCTGGCAAGTACTGTTGTTGCAGTTCCAGAATCAGTCCAAATAAGACCCAGGTTCCAGAATTGAAAACAGAATCTTTGCTGTGTCTCCAGCGACTACCTGCTGGGTCCTAAACATTTTTCTTAATTAGTTACAGAGCAGGTGTGTTGAAGCAGAACTACCAGTTCAGTAAGGAATCTAGAGTGCGTAAAAAGTGAAAGGGAGTTTCAGATGGTATCATCAAAGAAACTGAGATGAGGGACAGAAACTGATGAAACTGAGATAAGGAGTCAGGGTGGAATAAAAGGGAAAGGAGCTGAAGCGTTATAGAAGATAGGGAGGGATGGGGCTGGATGTAGTCATTAGGATTGACCAATTAGGACAAGAGGAAGAAGAGTTGGGTGAAAAAGGACAGATAGGGAAAGTGCTAAATCAATGGCATAATTTTGTGCAGATATGGTGTCCAATTCACTGCACAACTGGAGCACAAGAAAAGGAAATGTTTTAATCTGTCTAGTACTGCAGGAGAACAACTTGTCACTGTTCTCCAGTGTTCAGATTCTAGGAGTGCCAGAAGTTTCTGCTGTGTGGTTTTCATTATGATGCCACCTACTGGGATATGTTTTGAGGTTGCACTCAAATACACCAAAATCTCTATGAGAAGAAAACATTAATTATATAATCGAAGATTTTAGAAAAACATGGCAAAAGGCTTAATAACTGTTACAGCAACCTACTTCTAATTTTCCTATCGTTTGAGTATTTAGCCTTGCAGTGTTGATTACTTTTGTTTCTGTAAAATCTATGAAATTCAGAAAGGAATTTTTATAATAGATTAATTCTATTTTCATAGGTTGTGCAAATCCACTTGGGGTCACTGTTCTATATACAATAAGAATCCGCCTCTAGGATTTTCTTTTAGAAAATTGTATATGCAGCTAGATGAGGGCAGTCTCACCTTTAATGCCAACCCTGATGAGGTAAGTGAACTGTTGCTGACAGTAATAAACACTTACAATAATTGTGATTTTTTTTATATAATTATAGCTGTATAAAAGCAAAGTTTTAGTAGGTGTTTGTTTTTCTGTAGGGATGGTTAATACTGAGCTACAGCTGTATTCTGATCTTTTTTTGAATATTGTATCTGTGCACATCATCTACGTGACTTGCCTGTTAAATGCTTCTGTGGATGCCAGAAATTCATAACCACGTATTAATTTAGGAAGGAGGCAGATATCCTAACTGAAGAGACAGTGGTGAATTGTAAGAGCATAAGAGTAAGCTTACATAAATAAAAATGTTAAAATGCAGAGTATGAGTTTGGTTCCACTTTAGGCAAAGCAGGATGAGGTATAAAGTCTGATTAGTTCTATGACAATTATGGTTTCTCTTAGAGGATTTTTACTTATTTCCACTATCAAGGAGCAAATCTTGAAATATGGAAAAGATCTAATGCTGAACTATTCTGAAGACCAGTTTGATTTAATTTCTGTGGGAGTTTGTTGTGCATAGTCTTTCGTTGTAGAACAACATAAATTTATCTTCAAAAAAAAATTATCCCTTGTCAAACTGAAAGGTTTCCATTTATAAGTTCATATAACTAACAGGAAAAGTCAGTTTCTGCTTTCAGTCTGTCACCTTTCAAAGAAGAAAACAGTTTGAGAGTAGACAGCTTTTGCCTGGGAGATAGACAGTTAATGCCCAAGTGACAGAGAGAGTCTTTTGTGTATAAAACCAGACTCCTGCTTCATGTTTCCTAGGAAAAGAGTGTACACAGTACTGAACAAAAATGCTGTTAACTTCCTGCATATAGTTACACATACACATGGAACTGGTAATTGAATAAATCCAAAGTAGAAAAAGGATTGAGATATGAAAAGATAGACTTCTAGAAGCAAATTTCACCCTGCTGATATGATACAGAAAGTGTGAACTTGTGACCATGGGGTAAAATAAATAAAGCAGTTCTATGAATCATTGCAATAATGTGATTTCATTTAAGTTCTTGCTTTATCTCATATATTGCTTGATTAAGAGACCATTAGTTTTATCAGTCACAAATAGAATGTTTTGTAATTTCTCTGGTAGAACTCTGCCTTGAACTCTGATACACAGGATCGAGACATCAGTACCTGGCCACTTGAGTGATTAGTATTGATTTTCTGCAGAATTTTCACAAATTTAGTAATAAATGTAAACGTTTCCAAATGAGGTGCAATATTTAGGTAGCTTACATGTTTTCAGGAATATATCAAGTGTATTGGTAGCAGCATTATCTGTCCAAACTTTTCTTTGTATTTCTATTTGTTTTAACATAATTTTCCACTTCACTATCTCAGTTTATAATGTGCCATTATATTTCAACCTTATTTAAAGTAATCTTGGTATGTTTAAAGCATTTGGAGCCTTCAGAAAAGGCACTTAATAGAAGATTCATTATTTTTCAAGGAAATTAGGATCTGTAAATTAGAGCTAACTTCCAGCATACCTAAATTAGGTATTAACTTTATTATGCTACTCTTGCTTCATTATGGTTATATTTTACAATAGTAGTACCAACACTCTGCTTCAATGAGAGATGAGAACCTCAGGGTATCTCCTAAGGGCTCTGTTCCTCTCTCCCTGTGGAGCACCATAGCCTGGTAGGAATCATTCAGGGCCTGAGTTTCAGGAGAATTCACAAATACTATTGCTTTTACTGTTTACAACTGTGATATTGGCAGAATTATTATTATAAGGACACTGTGACTGGAATATGTGCTATGACATTCCACTATTACAAATTGTGTCTCCGAATTTCCTGCCAAACTCTGCTTTACATTTGATAACAGACCTGATCAAATTACTATAAAAATAGGAATACTTACAGCCACAGGAGCAAGATTCTCCAAAGGACACCGCCCATGTCATGAAAATGGGTAACCAGGCTCCCCAGCAACAGCTCCAGAGCTAGCGGTGGCTCACGGGGTAGGGAAGAGCATCTACACACTTTGTGGTAGGATTCTCTGGTTAGCCATTGTTGTGTGCATGGTGTTGTGATATCTGCTGTAATTTAATGTGTTGATTGTGTGCATGAGCTTGCATAATTCATAGCAGGTGCTCACATTCTGCTGAAAGGATGTGCCTAAACATGACACGTAATCTGAATAAAAAACCTCCAGTGCATGTTCTGGTTGGGGTTTTTTTGGGGGGGGTTGGTGGTTTTTTTTTATTTGGTTGGTTGGTTTGTTGAGTTTTTTTCATATGGCACCACCATTGTAGCCAAGATTTTGGAACCAAGATTTTGGAACCAAGATTTTGTTGTTTCTTTGGCGAGAGGGGATGGTTTAGTGTTAGTATTAGGACTTGAATATAAATATCTTGTTTAATTGGCCTGAATGGTTTCTGCTGTATTTTATTTTAAAGAGTGTAGTATGGTATATGTGAAATATTTCTCATGCCATGCTCATTTCATCTCATGTGCTTATGACTCAGCAACCAGAAGTTATTTCCCATTGTTTTGTATCCAGTTTCTAACTCCCTACAAAATATTTTGTCAAGTTTATTACATGAATCAATGCTGTGTAGGTAAAAAGAAAACTGAAGGTACAAACAAGAATCTTTTGGTCAGGAAAGAAGATCTATTTTTTTGTTTCATCCTTTATAGTTCTAACTGATCTGTTTAATAGCATTTATTTTTATGGACCTTCTGGAATCTGTAGTGTAACAAAATTGTCTTCAGTGAAGTCAGGATTTCCCATATGTAGCATAATAATGAAATACAGTAAGACAGTGCTTATACTAAGCCTGGCCTTCCACTCTTCTGATTGTCTCATTCACTACAAACTGCCCTTAGTTTCTGACTGGGAGGTCAGGTTTTTTGGACCTTTTCCAGGTTATAAATTGTTAGCCACTTGTATAAAGCTACCTTACCTGACTTCTAATTATATAGTCTGTAGATGATAGAATGTTTACTGTACTGTATTTCTATGCAAAGTTTTTTGAAACTTATCCTATTTCATAGTGATCTACTAAGCAAGCCAGTTTTGAGATGCATTGATTTATCTTTTTGAAGAATATTATAAGTATGTGTATGTTGTAGAGGAAAGAAGTTCTTTTGTGTGATTTATCAAAAAAGTTGGAAAGGTACATTGAGCTGAAACCTTTTGATAAATCTACGGTAAAATCAGAGCAGCTTAATCTTATAAATTATTAATTATGGATTCTGTGTAACAGGAAAAATATTTCTGCATTCTATTTGCAATTTCTGCTGTCATAATTTTGTATCACTGAGACTGTATTTTAAAGACATACAGTGAAAATAACATTGTTTGAACTGTATGTTACATATTGTGTCCACATTTGTCACCAAATGACTTGATTCATAACTTAGTAAAACAATCAAAAATTTGTAATCTGCAATATCTCATCAATACTCTGCATTTTGTTCCAGAAGATGCACCATTTGATATATTAAAATAGTGTATTTCCCTAGAAAAATGGGAACAATAGTACCATACACGTCTCATTATTATTTACTAAGGATGTTACCTAGAATCACCAACAGAAATTGAGACCCTGCTATACTGGATATTGATTCCAAAAGTTCTGTGCCATTATTTTAGGATATGTCTCGTTTGTTTTGTGTGCATATATAAACAGAGGTGTCAAAGGCAACTACAAAAGTTTTAGTGTTGACTGCTGTACTGAAGTGCTCTGAAATACTCTTGGCAAAGAAGAAAGTCAATGCAGAAATTAAACCAACACTGAAAAAGACAAGTTTTCCATTTTTGATATCCCGTATGGATATAAATAAATGGAAAGGCTATTGGAAACAGGTACAAAACAAGCAAGGAGTGTCAAGCTATAATAAAATAGGCTGGTAAAACAAGCATTGTGTGCCTGGAAAAAAAAAGCAACTGTAAAAAATAACATACTGAAATACAGGAAATGGCTTTTGTTGTTACTGTTAGTCTATATTTCAAGTTGTTATTTGTATTAAATCAACACTTCCATACATTAAAATTTTATCCAGAGCTGTCTGAAATTCAGAGATAACAGGCTTGCCACAGGGGCAAGGTAGGCAAGGATCCTTAAGGCATCTTTCCTAATTCGTTAAGGCTAAGAACATCACAGTGCTCTGAATCTGGATTTTAAAATTACTGTATGTGCTCATTCTGCAGTGTTTCCCAAGTGTTAAAAAGGCCTCTGCAGACCTGGTAGAACACGGCACAGAACAGCCTACCTGACTGCAGTTAAATGTTTCCTAAGAGAATCACCAGGTGACTGATAAATAACCTTAGCATAGGTTTTAACAGTGTGTAGGGCTACTTATTTCAGCTAGTATATATGCCACAAGCAACTGTTTTAGCTACCAAAAGTGATTTATTTGAAGCAAGGAGTCTGAGAGGCTTTCAAGGTAGTATTTACAGTGTTATGAAAAGCAGATTCAGTGACATGGTATAAATCTTGTAAATAAATTTCATTTTCTGTGAGATAAAATTTAAGAACTTAAGAGAGAATCAGGCTTCTACTGTTGCAAAGTATTTTTGATAGCTTAGGATGAAATAAAAAGCAACTAAAAACAATGGCATGTAGTGAAGTATATTTTATTTTATACCCTGTTTACTTGTGAAGGAGTTGAGGAAAATGCATTCACAGTGGAAGATAGTGTCAAGCATTATGTGTGCTGGAGGAAAAGGGAATTAGAGATAGATGATAATAAGGCAAAGGTTTTGTAGCCTATCAGATGGAGATCCTACACTGAGTTGCAAGCGAGTGCATGAGAAAGAAACTGCAGTATTTACTGTCACAGAGAAGCCAACCCATTGTCTATCTTAAAGAAGGTGTTATTTTCATCCTGCCTCTTCTATGCCATGCCATGCCATGCCATGCCATGCCATGCCAGGTGTTTTCTGGATGTGTTGCAGAAGTGTTTGTTAACTGCAGTAGGAATGCTGCTCAAGACTTCCTGACCAGGCTTCAGTTTATTCATACTTATTCCTGAAGCAAACACATAAACCTCATTAACTCAAGATGTATGTAAAGGGGATATTCTGCTGCTCATCTTCCATCAATTGCCAAAATCCTTGTTGTTATTACTCATTTTTAATTTCTTATTTAGCTTTCATTCAAGAAAGTACTTAAGGTCATGTTGTCCATCCATAATATGGACAAATTTAATATGATCTAATTTGGATTGAAATTCAAGTTTATAGAGCAATACATGTTTCATTATCATCTAAGTGTAGATTTTTCTTAAAATTGGGGCATAACACTGCTAGATTTTGTGGTTTACCTATCTAAAAATATTTTTATTTATTTTTATAAACCATTATTTTAACTAAATAAATGGATCTTGATTAACTGCTATTTTCTATAAACATATAAGCAAAAACTGTGGACTGGTAAAAATAGCTCGTTAATACTACAGGTGTTTCTTGCCTTTAATTTGTGTTCTTAAACATATGTTCTAACTATTTTCCTGCTTGATGCAACTAAGACTTTGCTTTACTAAGCCACTTCACAAAATGTTCCAAACCTGCACTCAGTCCTTTATTTCCTTTTCACACAAAATTCAAGAGTACTGGAAAGTTTAATTTATACACTGAATAACAGGTTGCCCCTACATCTTGATAGCTGTAATGTAAACTGAAAGGGCAGACTTACAAAATATTGTGAAGTTTGATATCAGAAGATTTATGAAAAAAATGGTTCGGAAGTATTTTAAAGGTGATTTAGATTGTGGCCTTGGTACATTATTCTCTGCAGAAATGCACTGTCCTACTCATTTTACGTTTCAAACTTATGCTATAATCAAAATATATTGTATTGAAATATTCTGACACTTCTTACAAATGCTGAAAAATGCTCCCAGCCCCTGCCAAATTGAATCTGAAGACCTTGGTTAGTTATTCTCAGGTTTAGATTTTTGCTGTTGAAAACTGTGAACATTTTTTAAATCTGTTAGTTGGGGTTTGATTTCTGAGATTGTAAGGAAAATAGTTTTATGCTTTGGAATATTTCATTGATCAGAGAGAATCCAGAATATCACTGAAATACTTTAAATTTATTATGTTTATTCTGTGAGAAATGTGTGCTTGGTCAAAGTGTAAAATTCTGGAAATCATAGTATGAGAATAAATTATATGCAATTCTGTATTTTTAAACTATTTTTTTGTCAGGCATAGTGTTCTTATTTATGTGTATGCATATTTATATATGTTGATACTTACCTATGCTTCGAAATCAGCGTGCTTGTGTTTATTTGCATTATTACACATTTAAACAAATGCATTTAATGCATCTATTTGAATGTGATACATTGTATACATGTGAGAACATTACTGTTTGAATGAAAGATGTTAAAGACTAAACACATTATGGCTAAGATTTTCTTATTTGCAAAAGTTATGAAATTATCAGTTATGGTCCCTGCAACATTTTAAATACTATTACAAAAGTATGAGAAGCAAAATACTGATATACACTGTAAAGAAATTATTAAAGAACCATCATGCTCACTATGGGATTCCTAATTTAAAATTTTCTACTATGACTGTATGTAAAATCTCAACCATAACAATAAATTCTTTGCATTTGATTTATCATTTTAGAGTGTATTATGCATGTTGAAATGTGATTTAGAGAAGGAGGAATCATTCTGAAAAACAAACCAGTTAATTTATAGGATTACATTCCTACATTGTGAAGAACAATACTTGTTCCTAAATACATTATGAAGATTAAACATATTTATATGTACATGTATTTTATCTCAGGGAGTCAACTACTTTATGTCCAAAGGCATACTAGACGATTCACCGAAAGAAATAGCTAAGTTTATCTTTTGCACAAGAACACTGAATTGGAAGAAGCTGAGAATCTACCTTGATGAAAGGTAATTCAAATTTCTTAAGACATTTTCTATTAATTTTTAATGTACAGCCCCATTTAACAATATTTCGAATGTAAAGATGCAACTTCAAGGATGTAAAAAGGCAAGAAAATGCAACTGGGTAATGGTTCTGCTAAATCCAAACAGTTACTCAGTTCAAGTATTTATGTGACTGTAACACTTAATAAGAATCCTCAAAAATACCACCAATAAATAATACATCTTATATCCTCCCAAAATCTTACATAGATATTTTGCTGCTTTTTTTGACTGCAGGGTTTTTTTCCCTTTCTATGAGTGTTATTCACAAAGAGCAGTTATCACTTTACTAAGGGATAACTTTTTAATTAATGTTGAATCATCTAACCATTACTTGGTTGCTTGATATTTCTTGATTGGAAGTTGTTCTTCCAAACACTTCCTGAGATGGAAGGAAGATCCTCTTGGAGACATCAGGAGCTGCAGAAGGGAACACTTCCTGCTGTAGTGTGCTCTTCTGTCTCCACAGTGCTTTCTTGTGCCATCAGGGAGGGGTAGGGCAGTATCATGAAAGAGAAGGAGAATAGTAACTGCACCTAAACAGGAAGAACAGAGGGCCAACAGCACTTCTAGCAGGAAACCTCTCCTGCTTCTCACCCTCTTCAGCCTGTAATACTAAAGGAATAAAAGGAGTCTGTAGTGTTATCACCACAGGCAGTCCCGTGCTGTAAAATTTCAGATTTATCAATTTTTTAGACAATAATAAAAATACAAAGCCATTTAATGGATGAGATTGCAAGTTAATATTAGCAGCTCCTACTGCCTTTTATCTTACCTTCATAAACAGAATATAGTCAGACACTAAAAATAAAAACTGCTTTTCTAAATGTTGAAACTCACAAGCAAGGTAAAAATCAGGTTAAATATAAGAAAATATTCTTTGGTTCACTACAAATTTGCTTTCAAATTTTTTTCAACTGTCTTTTGCACATCTGGTAATATATGTGTGGTCTGAATCTTTTAGATGTGTCTATGTTCAGTGAAAAACACTTGGAAACATCACACCCTGATGGACTTCCATGAGCAAATTTTGCCTAGCTGAAGCCTGGTTTTAACAAGACACTCCTGTATCAGCGTCTATTTAGACATCAAAATGTGTGACACACATGAATCTGTTCTCTTTACTGTCTTTTTAATGGTTTTGTCACAGTTTAAAGGAAACAAAGTCTGTGTAGACCTTGATTGAATATACATATAAACTTTGAATTCTGATTAATGTGTGTTTTTATAGTATTTGGCAAGGAACATTTATTTTTATATTTATATTATCTTTGTGCTGTTGGTGATAATTTTGCCTTTCAGCTAGAAGAAAAGCTCATACTATTTAAAGCTTTAATTTTTATTTTTAAAATCTACACATTTTTATATTTAAACAGTTAAAAGAAACTTTTCTAATAATGTGGGTTTTCATTCTGCCAGGAGAGATGTTTTGGATGACCTTGTGACGCTGCACAACTTCAGAAATCAATTCTTGCCAAATGCACTGAGAGAGTTCTTCAGACACATTCACGCTCCTGAGGAGCGTGGGGAGTACCTTGAAACTCTCATAACAAAGTTCTCTCACAGATTCTGTGCTTGTAAT
The DNA here is from genome assembly GCA_013398075.1 of Notiomystis cincta. Taxonomy (NCBI): domain Eukaryota; kingdom Metazoa; phylum Chordata; class Aves; order Passeriformes; family Notiomystidae; genus Notiomystis; species Notiomystis cincta. Next base: position 212,805 of record VZRX01006852.1, read on the forward strand.
CCTGATTTGATGAGAGAGCTTGGCCTTAGCCCTGGTAAGCAAGAAGGAGCTTTGATTCAGTGGATCAGTCTTTATACTTCTGGATGATGCGATTGTTTCTGATAACTTCAAAATCACCACCTGAACAAGTATTTCTGAGAGAACAAAGTGGTTCAGTATAGTCATCATTCCACTTGGGTTGAAAAAAAATCCAAAACCAAACATAGAGATTCTTTTTTAGCTGATTAGTTGGGTTTATTTCCATGTTATCTTTCATTCATTTTTGTCTGTACTTGAGCTTCTTTCTATTTCTGAATTTCCTCTTGCACACTTAACATTTTACCTTGTGGATAGTCTCACAGAAATGAAAGGGAATATTGGGCCACATTCAAGTTAACAAGCATTTCTAATTGGTTGGGGGAGGCAGTTTTCAGCAGTGGAACTGCTTATGTATTCAAAAGATCAGGATATTAGCTTTAGTTTACACAAAGTTCAAGAATCTGTTGAAACGAAAATGTGTAAAGCCCTTAGTGGCTTTTGGGTTATGTAGAAATTTTAAGATATTTGTAAATTCTCATTTGACAGTGTGCTGACATTATAACTTTGAAAGTTGCTATATTAAATTTTATTTCACTAGGATACCCTTCTGAGTAGTTGTATGTATATGTTTGTGTGTATATATATATATATATATAAAAATAAAATTAGGAGCCTAGATGACAAAGATCATAAGGTTCTTAGACAGGGAAAAATTCTTTTAATGCTCACAGCTTCTTTGTTAAACTTTTTTTTTTTATTCTCTCTTGCCTAGATGCAGTTTATGTACTGTGTTACTCTTTGATTCTCCTTTCGATTGATCTAACAAGCCCTCACGTGAAGAACAAAATGTCAAAGAGGGAATTCATCCGAAATACTCGACGAGCTGCACAGAATATTAGTGAAGATTTTGTAGGGCACCTTTATGACAACATCTACCTTATTGGCCACGTGGCTGCCTAAAAGCACAATTTGCTAGCACTTAAAATTTATAATTTTCGAAAATTACATCAATTCAATATATTAATTATTTTGTAGAGATGGGGGTTATTTTAGTGCTGGTCATTCTAACCTCTGTATGCAATCAAAGTTTGTGTGTTTAAGTGTGTGTATGTGTAAACTACCTTTTCTATCTATTTACTGTGGGAACAGAAGGATTTTTTTTTCATAATTTTTATTTTTAGTTTTGCACAAAACAATGCCATTAGTCTGACACAGCCATTTATGAATGTTAAACTGACATTGCAGTCTAAGCTGACAAAGTGGTGAATTTGTGCATTAGATCTGCTTGAAACTTTAATAAGTTCATTCTTTTTAGAATACCATGTAATGTGTATATATTTAACTAAAGAGATTTATAATCATAATTATTTTATTGTAAAGTATTTTAACTAAAATTTCTCCTTTTATCTCTTAAATTAGTGTTTGACTTTCGTTTGCATTTTTTTACAATGCTGACTACCTCAGGAACCTAAGTTAGAGGAACATTGGTCTGAATACTACAATAAAGTTTATTCTAGGAGATGACAGAACACTTGTAAAATATCTCAGCTGGTATTTTATACTATATTTATTAACTTGAATTAGCATGTTGCCAATCTGCTATTCAACTCAGTTTTAAAGATGACAGGCTCTATTTTAGATGAACCTTGATGCCATACAGGGTTAGCCAGGGGAAATCATGCAGTGTACAGAGAGGTTTACATTATTTACATGCATAACCTATTTTGCAGATACTAGTTTTTGGGAAACAGGGCAACTACAATCACCTATTCAGCACAGCAAGAAAAAATCTGAACAGGGAAAGTGGTAGGAGTGAGTAACATGTTGCTGCTTTCAACTGGTTCCCTCAGTCCAGAAGTGTCAATGATGGAAATGCCTTAGCAAATACATACCAGATGACTTGTTGCTAAAGCTGTTAAAAACTGACGGTGCAAGATTAGAGCAGTGACTGTGCAGGATTGGAGAGCTGGTTCGGAGTCAGAAACTGAATTACTTTCTAAATCTGTCATGGGGCTTGATTTTAAACAGTTCTAAATTTATGGAAATACTTCAAAAATTACTTGATCAGGTTGTGTCGACATTTTCTGAAGTGTGAAGAATATTAGCAGTGCAACTGCTGTGCTTGTGCAGAAATTGAGTAAGGATTTGCCTAATTTTTGTTCAGATAACTCACAGAGCAGTGCTTTTCTTAAATTGACATAATATGCAGTTGAAGTAAGAGCTGTTCCTGATTATTTGTTTACATAATATTCAGCTATCAGTAGCATCTGAATACATCATGGTAACAAGTCTTTTTTCCCTACCCTACCATGAGGTGAGGTGGGAAGGTATTTTTAATCTGTAAAACAGAACTAATCTGAGTTTCTGTGTAGAAAGCCTATTACAGAGCCAAGAATTGAATGCAGGAATGACCCCTCACAGCCATGCACTTTGCCTATGCTGCTGCTTTCTGTTTGGCACCTAGGGAATGTTATGTTTGTTTTGGATGTGGGAAGAGTCATGGCAATGACAGTCCATGCAAGGGCTGCATAAATGATGGGAAGAAAAAGATGTGGAAGAAAAAGATGTAGCTGTTACTGCTATTTCAAGTGTTTATAGCTCTGCTCCACAAATCGAAATGCATGCAGAAAAAGTACTTTTTTATTACATTACCTTTAATCAAGTGTAAATGCCATTGCATTTATGTAGCATACACAGCCAAAGCCAGGAGCCAGCAGTATTGCAGCCATATTCCAGACAGGTTTACAGTATCACCTGCCTTTCTCAGGATAACTGCTCTTCACCCTGTGTTGTTTCATATATTTTAAAAAGTCCAAGGATGTGTTCTGCAGTGGTCAATTAATCTCAAACACAAATAAAGAGTGTATGGTACAGTGAGGAGCTTTGTTTAAGGCACAGCTGTCTGCCCCTGTATTACAGGGGAAAAAAAAAAAAAAAAGATGGAAAACTTAACATAATTTGCAAAACCAACTATAAAGGACAAGTGTCTCTGGGCTCCTTAAAGTGATCTTAAGTGGAGACAGTAGAATATTGTTTTCTAAGAAACACTCCTCAGAAGTTACACACTTTAAGAGAAGAATTCAGTGAATTTTTTAATTAGAACTATTCTTGTTAGAAAATATTTCTTCCTCAAATCACAAATGCAGAGCAAGGCTTAATTCTCTTCTGATTTATACTTAGGTTGACATTAGTGATACTAGTATTGATTTTGCACTAATAAAAGAGTATGAATTGTTAGTCTGCATTTCTCTTAATTTCCAGTTATCCTGATACAGAACAAAGCCTCCAGGCAGAGAAAACATACTGTTTTCTGGAATAGATGAGCACATCTATTAGCAAGGTTTAGAAAACTTCAAGGCCAGTGTGGCAGCCAAGAAGATAAATTAGAAACAGGATGATACAACTCAAGTTTCCATAAGACAAGTCCAGGGGAAGAGAAAACAAAACCCTAATGACATGCAGATAACGATTCTGAACAGTGTTAGAGGATTAGCACCCAACTCGTGCTGTACATTACTGTTACTGACGCACAGTTGAACAGAAAACAGCAAACACAGCATGCCAAGTGTGAATTCCCTCAGAGGCAACCAAGAAACAACTAATTAATATAGACATTTCTTCTGTCCTTTTTCCAGTTTGAGTCTGACTCTAAAGTGGCTGAGAAGTAATTTTTTGCATTTTAGCAATCTAGATTTTACATGAAGTTAAACAATTCTCTGTCTTAAAAGGAGAAAAAAAGTCTTAAGTAAGTGTAATAGTACTCTTAAAAAGTGAGAGAAATTCTCTTGGTTGTCCTCCCAAAGCTCTTTAAAAAATAGTTTTGGGCAGTATCTTCAGTGCACTTGGTATCTCCACACACATTTTAAAGTAATGATACTTCATTGGTCCAGCTGTCACTAAATGATGTGATGTGGAAATAGCTACTTGATCAAGGACTTCAGAAGACTTAGGTAGAGGATCTCAAGCCTAATTACATGAGCATGATCATGCTTATAACTGCAAAGTGAGTTCCAAGCTATTGTGATTCCACCACTGCACGTCCTTTGAACTTTGGCCACGTGGTGTTGCCTTAACTCTTAACTGTATGCACTGTACACAGCACTGAAGGAAGAAATGAGCCTACAGCCCATCCCCCTGCAAACACTCACTGTTCTGGTCCTAAAAGACACTGGAAATGTTCTGAATGGCCATTTCTGAGTTTGGTAACTTCAGTATACACAGATGTGACTGAAGGAAAACTTTTCTATTCATGTTAATGGGAAAATGAGTGTACCTGTGTCCATGTAGCGTCACACAAATGCAGCTCATCTTTGCTTTTATATGAGGCTCTGATTGCATCTATTGAGGAATTATGGCATATATTAGATATTCACATGGCTTAGCTATAGACAGCATCTGATATTATTTGTTTTCTCAAACTCTATTTCTGTCTAGAATACTTTCCATTCAAATTCTAAGCAACACATTTATACAGCTTTGACTTTTTAAAATAAATCAAAGCTGCTTCAACATACAGAAGCCCAAACAAATACAAGTTTGAGACATGTTTGTCAATTTTAAAGCACGTGAGAAGTTTGCATTCAGGAAAAAAAGTTGAATTTGTTCTCTTTAACCTTTCACTTCCACCCCCCACACTGGAAAAAGAAAATATGTAAACAGTTTCAAAATACAGCTTTAAGAAAATAAACTGACTAGCTGGACAAATAAAGGTTACTATTTCCTCTTCAGTATTCTGCAGTTTATTAATGTTCTTAACATAAACAAGTTTATCAACAGGAATTACTCTTTTTTGAAGTGGTAATAGTTTTGTTGTCTGTGTAAGGATGTCATTGTGCAATCTGATATTGTTTATAGTTCTGTTTTTAGAAAACAAGTATTATTTTAAGTACTTAAACAAAATTGAGGTATACCTACTTGATAATGTTAAAATGTCAAAATTATAATAAGTATTTAGGAAAGTCAGGTTTACTTGCCCTCTGTTGAATTAGGATTTGGGTTTTGGGTTTTTTTCAAATATTTCATGGATGTATTAAAACTAATAAACTTAAGGCTGATGATTTGTTCTCTGCCATTGTACAATCTCCCACTCTAAGCTCAAAAGCACTATTAAAATGGGCAAAGAACAGATATAAAGTATTTCCTGCGTCTCACATCAGGACGTTATGGTTTCATTTTGCCTTAAAGAGAAATACTAACTTTTATAATCTGCATGTAATAGTGATTTTAGTAAGATAAAATTTTATGTGATACTCTAATATAATTTATGAGATGTTTAAAGTTCAGACTTGCCATATGATATGTGTAATTAAATCATAATCAAATAGTTAGGAGTAGTTACAGGAGTGTATATGTAAGAAACCTAAAAGAGATCACATTGCTCCTTCGTCACCTCGGTGTTTTTGCTAATATTAATGTTAGTAAATTTGCAGCTTTCCTTTCTTATTCATATAAATATCTTAGAGAAGACTTTAAATGGAATACTTCCATTTCCCATGTGAAATTTACTTGCATTAAAAACAAACTTTCTGTACTTAAAATATTAGAAAAGCAAAAAACTTCATTGAAAGAAAGAAGAGGCTCTTAATTTTCAGTTGTGTGGTTCACTCATAGACCCTAATAGAGAAAACAAGCAAAAAGCACTTTTCAGATTCCTAGCAATCAAAAAAATGCATTTTCTTAAACTTAAAAATACTGTATGTGTACCTAACAGAAATCAAGCATGTTTTTGTGAAAGCAATATGGTCAGGATACCAGTTATTTTCAGAGAGAGTGTTCATTTGTAAAAGTTAGCTTTCTTCTTGGCAGTGTTGGAGTGGAATGTTGGATTTAATTTAAAATGATTAATGAGATTTTGTCAGACTCCCTGCCTTTACCACCACTGCAGTTTGTCAGCACAACAACCTGGGAAACCCGGACGCCACACTGTCGCCCAAAAGTGCTTTCCAGGAAAAAATAAACCCCAGTAACTAGTGCCAGGTACGTGTCGATGGTATTGTCTTTCAGCTGTTGAAAGTCTAAGCTGGGACATTTACACATTCTGAGGAAGTGAGCCTCATTTGTTATTTCAATAGCCTGTTTTTGACAGTGGATACCAGTGTAAACTTAAATTTTTTAGAGCAAGCATAGCCATTATTTTTAACCTTATGGAAAATCCTATAATCCATGCAGAAGTGAAATACTTAAAAAGGAAAAAAAATGTGTATCAAAGCTTATTTAGCTGAGTTTTTCTGGACAAAGACCATCTATTCAATCTGTGTACTGGGTTCTACTCATCCTTTGAGCACTATGCACGCCAGGAGCTTGCTGAGTGGCAAGGAATGCTGTGTTGGACTTGAGGCAGATGCATCAATGTGTACGTGTACGCCGAGAGCCAAAATCTGACAAGTTTGCAATACTTCTCATATATGACCATAACATAAATGAGTAATTGTTTTGAAATGTAAGCTTGATGTTGAAAACTATTTACAATTTGTCTTCTTTGCTTTCTTTGTAGAAATTTGTTCTGTTGATCTACAGTTTGAGTGGTGTGTTTCCTTACACGTGAAATACACAAAACCCAAAAAGATTATTTCAGTTTCGAAAGCAGCCTTCCCCTTCTGAGACAGCACGTGCCTGCCTGTGCTGTGCAAGGCCTCCTGCAGTCACATAATGCTGTATCAAAGAACTGACCTTGCACTCGCTTCCATGGTCCCCTTTATACACCAGTTCTATCCATTAACTCAGCAGGCAAAAAATCCTGCAGCTTCCCAGAGATGTAGATGGTGAAAAAGAGTTTGTATTGCTCTGCTGCACCAGGCAGAGCATACTCCTTTATGGGGTGCGATGGCACACGTGTTCTTTGCATTACTTTCATTTTAGCTATCTCTTATGTGTTAAAAAAGTATTTTCACAACTGCAGTTTCCCTGTTTTCATACCCAGATTTCAGGCTAATTGTCATAATTACGTGTAACACAATTGAACTGAAATATATTTTTGTAACTGGAGAACTTCTTGAGTTTACTTGCCTTCTGCAGCATTAATCACCTGCATGACAAAGCAAACAATGAAATCAAAAATTTCTTTACAAATGCTAAAGAAGTGCATCTCTCAGCGTGCTTCTTAGTAACAATCAAGATGCTGTATTTTTTCACATTAAATGTAACTTCTTGTTTCAATATTCTACTTAGGAATTTATATCAATAAAAGTATTTGTTACTGTTCCACACTGTCTGAAGTCTGACAGTACCGTTTCTGATTTGTACTATCAAAAGCTGACCTTTTGGGGGTTTTTCCCCATGGAATAGCAGGAAAATTTAAAGTAAATACTCAACATTCATCTATCACTGCAAAAATACAGTAAGACATGTTTGAATCTTTTTTCCCTATGAATAATATTTAGATACATAACAAAATACGGAAGTCACATGATTAGTAATTAGTTTTTGTTAAATTCTTTTTCAGCTTTTTAAAGGTCAAATATGATTTCCCTTTCTTGGTATTAAGTGTTCAAAATGTGCATAGTGCTGCATAACATATACTGAAAATCACAGCACTTAAAGGCTAATTTGAAGATATAAATGGAACATAGACATTATTGTGGGTTCCTATATAAGGTAGATTTTATTTAAAATCATACACACTCTGAAATGTATTGAAAATTCTTTTGAATTAGTGATATTTAGTAGTATTAAGTAAAGCAGACAAAAAGCAAAGGAAATTTTCTGTTATAAGACTTCATTAAAGCTAAAATTTTGTTGGTGTTAATGCAGATCAAGACAGAAGTTTTGTTGAGATGAGATTAGTGGTGTGTGTAAGAGGATAGCTGGTCCCAGACGTATTCATTCCTCATCCTCCCTCCCTCCTGCTGTAAAATAACAGCTTTTCTGCCCTACCCAACATATCTCTGCCTCTCCATAGCTGTCCACAGGGAAGCTGAGCAGTCTTTCTATGCAGCCTACACCTCTTCCCCCCAAATTAGTAAATGGTGTGTAGTCGTGTTATTTTTTAAATATAAGGTGTTCTCTGTAATTTCTTCACAGTGGTTAAATAACAGAAACAAGAGAAATTAGCAGTTAAGATGTAGTCTCAGTGAATATCAATATTTTCTAAGTACAGACAGTTCTATTATACAAAAGCAACAGAAAAAGAAGTTGCAAAATGTACAGTTTTATGTCAATAACTTCATTCCAAAATCATCCTCAAATCAATTTCATGAATGCTAATTAATGATCATTAGCCTGTTTTAGAAGTTGTTTACAAATTTGAACTAAGAAGAATTTTACACAGAATATGAGATAATGCTTGGGGAAGCTTATCTGCATTTTCCTTACCACACACCTAACAGGTTACACCCTAGTAAAGTTGTTGCCCCACCTCTGTCAAAAGCAAATTGGTAACTCATGGGAAGAGAGCCAGGATGTCATGGTATTGGAAGAAGTAAAGGCTTAGAAGTATCTTTAATAACTCACCTCCTAACAGAGCCATGGTCTCAACACACTGTTTAAGGTGATAGACGTCACTGTGTTATCAACTGAAACAAAGCAGTATTCTCACATCTTCTTGGATAAGGTATTCTCAATAAAGAAGAGAAGCCAAAAGCGGGCTGAGACTTTGGAGGCTTTATGCTTACTGCAGGTAGTGCTAGAAATATTGTTACTTCATACAAGTAGTGCCAAAAAGCACTTAACGTCAGAGAAAAGAGAAATGGTAAAATTCAATGACCACGACGCAAAGGAGATCTGTAAAATAAACAGCAGAGTCTCACCTGTACAGGTGTAGCACTATACTGGTGTAAAAGAAAAGGTGTCTCAGTTTTAGTATGTAACTATATATATTAGATTATAACTATAATTCTCTCAGGCAGTGATTAAAGTGCCCATTTTGCTTCACCCCCTTCATAGCCAGTTCTGAGTATACAAGTGTAGCACATAATGCAGCGAAGGAGAGTTTGTGAGGCTGATGGGGTAACCTGTCTGCTGTGGCAGGCATTTCTCACAGCCTTTGGTGAATCAGGATTGTAAGACCGTCTGGAAAGACATTGGTCACTTGCTGTTATTACAAAGTTTAGAAGGAATACTCAAAGGCAGAAGGAATCCAGGTTATGGGGTGGGGTTGTTGACACTGTCACATATATATATATATTGTATATTTTTATCCCCCTTTCTTTCTTTTTCCCTTTCTTCATTTCCAGAAAAGCTTGTTTATATCAGTCTTAATAAACATTTAGCCCAGGATACAAAAAACAAACAAACAAACAAACAAACAAACAACCTGAATTTTTGAGGTTAAAAAAAGTTTGTGAGCTTTCACAGTTTTTCCATAACATTAAAGTTACACGAAAATTATTAAGTATTTACAGAGTCTTCAGATACCATTTTAATTGTTGTTATTTATTTCATGTGCTATTTTAACTGGAAATTGTCAGTTAATACATTTATTACTCATTGTATCAGTCTACACACCCCAAATCAAGATAAGATTCTATAAAAGGACTCTATAATATATTGCTATGGAAAATAATGCACTGGGTCCACAAGAATAAAGCTGTGATTGATGAAGCATTCACTTACATGGCAATAAGCATAAATTGTTATACAAAAATGAAACTGCCTTTAAACAAGTAAGTGATCCAATCCATATTAAACACAACTCCTTAAAAGGGCAGGTCTTAGATGTAAATCCAATCCCTGTTCTGCTGACCATACACATCTTTAAACACATTGTTTCTAAGAAGGCAGTGACACAACTTTTCTTACTATTTATGTCTCTAAGTCTCAGTCAGCTTGGAAGGTCATCACCAAAACCCACTCTCCTGACACGAGTAGTACTTGGCTTAGGCTCCTTATAGGATTTGTTTTAACAGATAACAACCACGGAGTGAAATGACCAAATAGCAAGTTTATTCTTGACAGGAAAAAATGCAGTAATTTCAAAAAAATAAAATTATTCCTGACAATAGCTCCATATGCAGCCACATCTTTCCTGAGCAAAACCAACAATCTGGTCCTCAAATTCACAAGTTTGTTTGGCAGGTTTTACCAGTTGGGAAAAGCTCCTCTTGATGCTTTCTCCTAGAGCACAGCTTCTGCTCTCTGAGCATCATTGCCCAGGGTTTCATCAATGCTCACTATCCAGAAGAAGGAGCGACAGTTGTGGATCATAGCAGCATAAGAACAACACAATTTCTGCAGTACCAACCAGTCTCCTGTTTCAGTGAGACTCCTAATTTACACCAGCACAGAATATATCCTCCTCTTTTAAGTCCAGAAACTTGATTATCTTTCTCCTACCTTGATATGCAGCTATTCTTTCTGCATTACTGGGATGTTCAGACCTGTTGCACCCTTCATTCTATGGATTCCTTGTTCACATATGTCCTTTTGCAAGAAAAAGATTCTGTGTCAGAGAGTACAAAATCCATGCTGTGCAGAGCTCTTATTATCAAAAGATCATTAAAAAAAAAAAGAACAAAACAACACAGTGCATTTGCAATGACCTATCCTAGATACAAGTATGTTTCAAATTAAAGACTAGAAATGAATGAATACTTTGCTGACTAGAAAATCTGGTACACTCATGTCTTTTACAGATCTATCTATTGCACTGTATTTTAAAGTGGCCAGGTTTCATGTTTTTCAGTCACATATTCTTGAAATTGTCTCTCTGACTGTAAGCATAATAATTTTTGTTTAAATCTTTGACTTGCTTAGAAACTTTTGTCTTTCTCTTTTCCAATATTTCCTTTGCTGGTTTTAAACATACACTGTAACAGAACTTCCTAACAATACCTTCTACTTTTCCACTGTGATTTCCTGAACTGTCAGAATCTTTCTAGCTACGGTTTCTCTTAGGCTTATAGAAAAAAATTGCAGCTACTCCACAACTGACAGGGTTTATATGTATATATTTATGCCTTGTGTATATCCTAGGCTCCTGGTCTGCTTGCTTGCCAGCATGATTGATTGACTGTGTCCTGAAAGTTGTTTATAAAACCCGGCAGGCCCCGTATTTGTAGAGATCTGCAAACACCCAAAGAAAACCCAGCGCCCGGTGATCTCGCTGTTAGCTCTATTCCGGCAGCCTCAGATAGGAGAGCACTTATAACTAATGCTGCCGGTGAGCTGCCCTTCCTCTTCCTCCTCCTCCTCCTCCTCCTCGTCCCCGGGCTGCAGCGGAGCCCCGCAGCCGCAGGGATCTGCACGGTCGCCGGCCGCGGACGGCGGCAAAGCGAAGCGGCCCTCGGGGACTGCCAGGGCGAGCCGGGCAAATTAATCAGCTTGTCCTTGCTTAGGCTCCGAGGAGGCGGGGGGATGACGGCGGGGGGGGGGAGTGAGAGGGGTTTGTTTTTTCTTCTGTTTCAGG
>VZRX01006852.1:228586-265862 GCA_013398075.1 Notiomystis cincta
GGTGGCCGAGACGCGTCTGTCTGCTGGGTGGAGGAGTCAGGCTGGATGGAGTCCTCCCTTACACGGACATTTGATTTAAATCTGCCTCCGGGGAAATGCAAATAAATAACTTAGTGGGGAGGAGGGGGGTGAAAAAAAATGAAAAGAACACCCAATCCCAAAGCTGACAGGAGCTACAGACACTAAATACGTGTAGGGACGGGAGAAAGAGTAAAAGTAAATAAATCTCGGTTACCTAATTGAAAGGCAGAAGCGAGCCCTTTGTGTACACAGGGCTTCACGGAGAGGAAAGCCAGAGCACGGGCAAAGCGGGGGGAGCTCAGGGGCTCCCCTTGCTCCTGCGGGCGGGAGATTTACCTTCACCCTGCCGTCTGCCCCATCCAAAGAGAGACAGGCGGAAAGAGAAAGACGCGCTGGGAGAAGCGCGGTGACTGGGGCGGGAGGCTGAGCGGTGCGGAGAGCTGCTCCGCTGCGGGAGGGAGCCCGGCTCCCCGCGGCGCCCCCGCAGCACCAGCGGCAGACGGGCTACGAGACCGCAAAGGTGCAAACAAACCCGGCGAAAAGAAACAGCGCTTTTGGAGCTTCTCTTTTTAAAGTTGCCTTAGCAAGAGCGTTGGCACACGTTTCTCTGCACAGAAGCCGAAGGATCAAATAAGGCCTCCAAAATCAGTTATATTTATTTGTGGACAAAGCTGGAACTTTGTCATTCCAACCTAATATGATAATTGACCGAAAAGAATCTCAGGGGAAGTCTTTTTGGTGTCTCACATACAACTACAAGTTTTTCCCCCTGCATTTATAATCAGCGCCCAATAATTCCCCAAATGTAGAAGATAAGGCATATGATAGAACCCGTTCCTTGGAACGGTGAATTTTTTGAAGAATTTAGCTCTTTAACTTGAGAGAGTGCATAATACCAAAGGATGCTCTCCGTGTAATCACATGCAAATCAATCTTATTCCTTCTGTTAATCCCTCCTTCACCCACAGCAATAGCAAGTGAGATTAACATCTCCAATTCTATATCTCATAGGGTTCTCCACATGAAAATATACTGAAGATCTGCAGTTTTCAGTTTTCAGTGTTACTACCACATGCAGAGCAACTCTCAAACATTTCTTTTCTGAAAGGTGACCTTTCAGGTATACCTCTCCATGGCATCAAGGCAAGCCTTTCCCCATCAGTCCCAAACTTATTTACAACAATTCAGCCTCTTCACAAGTCAGCCTCTTCCTGGACACTGATTCCAGCATACTTTCCATAAAAACATCAGTCTGGTAATTCCAGAGACAGCACAACCTGTTCCATTCAGCTGTTTCAGTTAAGGAAAAGAAAAAGCAGTCTGTTAATAGATCTGTCCTGGAACTGAATGTGCACATCTACACATTTCTAACAAATATCAGTACTTTTTCTGATACCTCTCTTGCACATTGTGGATGCAGTCAGAAATGTCTTTTATAACTGGTGTGCAATACTCTTGCAGGTGCATATCTGGGTTGAAAAGGACCTGTTTAGTGTCACCAGTGCTCTCTAGAGTCATGTATGCACTGCTTATCAGATGGTGCAACTGCAGAAAAGCAATGGCCTCTCAGCTTACTCTAGGCCACAACAGCCATGACTGTATAAAGTCTTCAGAAAAATAACTATCACCTTCATCTACTGTCATAATTTCCTACTATCTTAATTTTCCAGCTACCAGAAATAGTCTTTTGAAAATGCAGTTTTCATGTAGAAATACGAAGCTGGTAAGATAATAATTAAAAAAGGAGATTTGGTTTTAAAAAAGATGTACCCCCACTCATGAGATGTGGAAGTGAAAATATTTAAGGTGACTGTTTAAAAAAATTTTAAAAATATTCTTCTTACTCAGTTTCTCATATTCCCACTTTTAAAATTAAAGTGTGGAATTAATTTTCGGTTCATTTATTAGGATAATTTGTGGAAATGTTATCAGACTATTTTCTGCACAGACAGCTATAGACTCCAAGAGATCCCACTGGTGACTTCCAGTCCTCCTAAGGGAGCAGAGCAGCAGTTGTTCAGTAGTTAGCAACATTAATCAGTAGTCTACATCCCACAGTTTAAAGCAATGAATGGGTAAGGTAAACACATATAAATCCTCAGGTCTTAGAGAGGAATCTTGCATTAGTCTGCCATATGAAAGGGCAAAAAACAGAAGGTGAAGAAAGCCTTTTGAGGCTCTCTTGTCAATAAGGAAAGTTTCCACACCAGTCCTAGCACTAGGTGAGAGAGTGGCTGAAGCACTGCTGCTATGGGTGAGAATTAGCTCTTTGGGCAAGGTCAACAAAATGCTCACAAAAGAAATTTTATGCCTCAGGAAGAAGTCAAGGGAGAAGTGGCTACTTGTAGGTAATTGTAATGTCAATCTGGCTATCAAAATTACTTAGGTTTCCCTCCTATTTTCCTGGGGGCCAGCCAGATTGGCCTTGAGTCCCCATCAATGGTCCCAGGTGGTCCCTTACTGCTCCGTGTGGTGCAATGGCAAATCTGGGCACAGGACACTGCAGGAGGTTTCCTGCAAAGTCAGTGTGGTTTTACTGCTTATTTCTCAAAGTAATCTGATCTGCTTCCTCACCTTCTAATTGGTACCATTGTGATTTCTCTTCTTGCCTCTACACTACTGAGATATACTGAGAAAGAGGGATAAAAAGAGAATAAGCATGAAAGCCACTTTAATGGCTGGACTGTCATTGTTCTCAATCTTCCTGAAGTCAGAAAGCCTCTTGATTTGATACAGTGCTTACTACTTAGATACTGGAGGGCTGATTCATAAAATAATTACACAAGAATTTGCAAAATAGAAAGACACAGCCAGCCCTGCCCTCCATATTTGCAGTGGCCAGAGAGTTGTATTTTATCATCTTACTGCATCACTCTTTCTAGACTCTTGCTTCCTGCTCTGAGGGGCAGGCACTGAAATTTCTTAGCCAAACTGAGACCCAAGCTCATTGCCTGATGTTATGCTGCTGAGAAACCCAGGGGCAGCTATTTCGTGTTGCAGCATGCAAAGTGGAAAGAGCAGAGCCAAAGTGGGGCTGTGTGTGCCAGGGAAGGACTGAGGTGCTCTGTGAGGGCTGTGGAGCTGTGTGAAAGCTCGGGTAGCATCAGGGGCAGCTGGATGAGCAATTGTGGCCCTACTTTTGGAAAGAAAGGGCAGAGTGCCAGATGGCAGGCAAGCAGAAGAGCCAAGATCTAAACAAAAATCTTAAACAAAACAACAACAAAACAAAACAAAACAAAACAAACCGAAACCGTATATGGGCAAGAAGCCTTTTGGAGTAACACAGATTTCATTGAGAGGTGTTAAAAGAAAAAAGAAGCTCCCTGTGGTGTCTCTTGCTTTTCCAAAGGGTACGTTTTACCAGATACCTGCAACGAAAATACCATAAAACATTACCTAGCTTATTCAGAAAGCCACTAAGGGGAAAAAAAGCTTTCTTCAAGGGGAGTTTGATGTGCTGCTTAGCCTGCTCTGTCATTTTTCTTGTCTCTCTTCATAATCTCTATGCAACCCAGAAACAGCCAGTAAAAAAGGGAGACCCTCTGCTTGTTTAATTACTTCCTGAAAATTTGACAACTACTACTTCGGTCTCATTGGATAATCTACTTTTAAATTACCTAGTCTTTCAAAGACAGCATAATTTGAGTACATTTACTTCCCTAGCTATACATCATGCCTATCAAAATTAAATGCTTTCAACATACCAATGCAGTGTTTTAACATTTCACTTCTGTAATACATTTAACAGTAAATTTAACTTTTTAACAGATTTTCATACCTTTAGCAGTAAAGCACAGTTAGAAGCAGATTTTTTTTTCTGATGACAAAGTAAAATTATGTAAAAAATTTTAGCAGTTTATAAAATGCAAAGCTTGGCATCAAATTTTGTGGTAATTAAAAGGTTAATCTTTATTCCTGCTTATGAAAAAGACTATTTCATTAGTACAATTAATTTCTGAACAAAATACGAACTCAGGCACAACTCATTGAGTTTGCATTTTTGTTCTACATATAAAGAATTCATATGATTCAAAAGAATTCATATGATTTTCCTCAGAATTTTTTTTAAGACTCTCTCTGTTTCAAAACCATAAAATTATTTACAGAAATTTGGAATAAACAGTTCAGTGCATTCCTTTAGGAAATTATTCAACTGCTGTTTTAACCAGTGAATATCTGGGATTTTAGAAATTCCGTTTTGCTCTGATGTACATGATCATTTCTGCTTCTGTATCAGAAAATTATCCTAAAACCACGTATTGATTATCACCAAAATACGCAATAAGCACGTATCCAGGGTGCAGTCCCTGCAGGGTGGGTGTGTTTTTCAAAGCTGAAAGACTGCCCCACACAGTACTAGGATTCCTCCTGTAGGGAAACGGGAAGTGAAAAGCAGTCACAAAACCAGACCTCTCTCCCAGATACTAGCATTGCTTTTGAGCATTTCTCCTTCAGGAAATGCTGAATTTGAGGTTGCTTTTTTCCCCTCCCTTTGTTTGTCTGTAGTGACACATGTCAATAAGCCCTATTTTTAAATGAGAGTGGTTTTAATGGCAGGAATGCATGCAGATCTCATAGTGGGTCCTGTTGGTGTAGGCACCACATGTGTGTGCATGCATGCAAGCCAGAAGACTCTCTACAGCACATGTGCAGGTCAATCCAACATGAGCAAAACCAAAAGCAAAGGAGGTAAAGAAACAGCACGTAAAAAAAAGGAAAAATAAAGAAACCCCCCCTTGCTTCTAAATCATCACAAAGACTGCAATATCCTGTTATCTGTTGTACTAAATTCATATACAAAAATAAAGAAACAAATGTTGCCCTTCTGTGAAGGGAGATAATAAAAGATTGAGTATTCAGAAAGGAAAAAAAAAATCCAAACAGAGGAGAGAAGAAATATGTTGGTTTAAGCTATACTCAAGAAAAAGCACAGACTGACTGGCATAACATTTAAGCAGCCCAAACCTGTTGATATTGTCTGTTGAAGTTGTTTTGTGGAGCAAACACTAAAGACATGAGATGAAAAGCAAGTAAAAGCCACTGTATACCTGGCTGTTTCTAAACCTTGCCATTGACCTAGTAAAGATAAGGTTTCTAAGCTGATCTTAATTTATTTTTTCCTGCTACTAAAAGGGCTAAAAGGGACCAAATGAATATAATTTTTTGTGGAATCCATAACAAATCCATTTTATCTTAGAAAAAGAATACTACTCACCAAGGATTACTCTTGATTTAAAATATCTGAATGCCTCCTTAATTCTGTTATTATGGTTATCTAATGATAATTAGGTAGATATAAGGAAGGCAAAAGTGTCAAGTTACAATATTAAATGATGATAAAACAGCACCACCACTTCAGACACCAATATTTTTTAGTTTAATGTCAAGGAATTGAAATCAGTTACCTACCTGTTTCTAAAATTCTGGTTTCTGTTTTCATTGATTTACCAGCTCAAGTTTCCTCCTCTTTCATACCCTAAACATTTACATGTTCAGGAAATATTAAAAAATTACAAATCTTATTAAAACTTCTGAAAATTTCACTGAAATACCATATAAAATAAGAAATAGTATGCAAAAAAAAAAAAAAATATTCCTCCTTTCTCTACTCCAGGATCATAGCAAAGGCAAAACTGATAAACAAGAAAATGTTTAGGCACTATTTACAGAACTCACAAGAATAATCTTTACCAGGAATTTGGAAAGAACGACAGCAATCAACAATGCATAGATAAAGAAATTTTAAATTTGCTGAACAAATCATTAGAGGTATATGCCTGTGGTTGAACTCTCAGGATGTTATTGAGCCCCCTAATGAAGTCTGGCCTGCAGCTCCCACTCAGGTTAGTGGGAAGGGCCCTGCACATCTGAAAATGCAGTAGTGATTAAACTGCCTGACTAAGGTGTTTGGTTGGGCAGGGGGCACACTGAGGGCGCTGAAGGAACCCCCACACCCTGACATTTGCACACACACTTCCAGTGGAGTTGGTCTGCTCCCGTGCATAGCCGATGCTGTTTTATCTGTGGGTAGCACAGTAACAGTTTTACTCTTGTAAGGTATTCAGTTGCACACATGGGTTGTCTCTGCTTCCAAGCCTTTTATTATTTTTGTTTTACTTTAATTTGTTGATCAACCGAAGTTGATAAATTAAAAACACAAACCGAAACGTGATCGTTTATTTGAATGTAGTGGATTTTGATTGTAGTTAGTTGATTTTGCTAAGTCAAACTTAGAAAATAAACTTCAATTTCTATGAAAATATAAATTATACTATTTATTTATTTATTTATTTAGAAGAATATTTTACTTACTATCCCATGTTTCCATAATATTTAAGGTCAGAACAGTCACAGTAGAATTAAATCACTCTTCTGAATGAAGTCATGCTCATCCAGTGATTTATAAAAACGGATTAGATCTTAAAAATCAATCATTATAAATGAAAGAATTCCAGGCAACATCCCACCTGGAATTAATATCTAATTAAGTCCTAAAATCTCAAAAGGAAAAAAAACTTCTTTAGTGACTTATGCACTGTACCTGGCATTTTCAACTTTTTTTATATAGAAGCTCTTATGTAGTAGCTGTCACTCAGTATCTATGCTTTTACTTCAGTGTCAGCTTTCAAATTCATGTTACACTGGGTATCCATTCAAAATAATAATTAGCCACTCCTAAACTTCTGATCCATCTTAAAAAGCTTGTACTAAAATTGATTTTCCTATAGACGTTTGATCCAGAAGTTCTTAAAAATACCTGAAAAAATAAGTTGTTCTGACTGTAGTTTACAGTATAAATAAATAAAAATATAAAAGGTAGGCATCTCCTTTCTCCTTCTTGTTTTTTCCACAATCTTGATTTTTTTCTTGAAGTGTTAGAAGGCTATTTGCTATCCTCTCCTTAAACCACATTTCTCTGGTAGGACATTGCAGGGCTGCCCCACACCAGCCATGTTCCCAACATACAAATTGTTTTCTCCATTTGAAGTCTGTCCTTGGTACAGGCACACTCCTCAGGGCAAGGCCCCGGGGGGAAGCCTCACTTCAATGAAATACCTTCCCCAATGATCATGACAGAGTCAGTGTTTTGGAAAGAAAGGATATTTGTAAGAGATATAAAGTTCCTCTAGAGGTAGAGTGCCATGAAAGTAGAAACAACTCATTTACTGTAGTCAGACAAGCATCCCTTTAGCCTTAGAAAAATAAAATAAATTAAATATTTACATAAGTAAATGTAATAAGCTCTGTCTAATATTGGGTGATTTTTTGACAATCTGCAATAAAAAATAAACCCTTGAGCCGGCTTCCTCTTCCCCTTAAGGAATTTCTTTTTGCTTATTTCTCTTTGACTTTGAAAAAGGGTAAGAATTATTTTTTTAAACAACTGCCTGCAGATTAAAATTAACACTGTACATTTCAATTATTATCAATTCATCAGGGAGCCAAAAGAATTGGTATCTTTTTAATTAAAATATTTTTATCAGATAACCTAAGCCTCTAAGGCCATATATTTGATTTTAATTAAAAAAAAATTCTGCTTGTGATCATTGTTCAGAATTAATATACCAAATAAAATATGGGAAGAAAGGAGGTAAAGGGAGGTTATATAGTGTTACCTGATAAAAGGAGACAGTAATATTTAAAATGAGGTAAGTGTTACACCGATTTATGATGTATTTTATCTTCTAGAGAAACCCTAGTTTATCGTAGTGTCGTTCAGTTCGAAACGTCAGCTGTATATCTTTCTGCTTTTGAATGTAGCTCTAGGTTGAAAGGAAAAGGTTTGCAGTGACGTGATGTATAAGCAGATCAAAAGCTTGGCATTTTTTTCTGGGATAATTCCCTTTGATATTGAAACATTTTTGTTGTCTTAAATACATAAATATTATAAATATCTTATAAATCTCTTGAAATAATATTAATTAATAACACTTAGCATGCCTCTCATCTTCATGATTCTGTACAAACAACTATTAATCAGAAAGGAAGAAACTGTTCCTTTTGTTTTAGTCCCCACTCAAATTACCCTGTAAACATCCTCATCCCTAACCCAGTAAGCAACAGAATTTGGGGTTTTTTTGTTTCATTTCAAAACCAAAACAAAATATCTTCACTCATAGTCTGCTTTCCTTTGTGTCCATAACATACCTGTATCAGGAGCCTTGCCAGTACAAAATAAAAAATTGATCTGATTTGTAATATAATGGGGCCAAGCAAATCAGCCTGTAAATCCCACACTCAATCTAATCCCTCCAAAGCAAGGCAGCAGCCCAGCACCAGGCTAGCCTGGGTGTTCCAGCTGGGGAGCACAGTGGGGACAGCAGAGGTGGCACTTGGCATCAGCTGCACGAGCTGAAAATGCCTTGGCTTTTCAGGGCAGTGTTGAAAGCTGCATTAATAAATCTCTTTAACTAAAATTGTATGCCAACCAGGATTCAAGAGCTGCTGTGACTGAAGGAGGAAAGATGTCACCAACCTGCAGATAAGCAGGATTTAGATTCTTTCAAGGTAGCAATTTCTGCCTCCCATTGACTTCCAAATACCAAGGAAGCAATGAAATGTCACTTCTTGGTAAATGCTCACTAAATGTCCTGTTGGTTCTCACCTCCTAGGATTATACCAGTCAATAATTTACCATTCAATATCACAAAAATCATGGATTTCTGTTCCTAATGCTTGAAGGCATTTATCCATCCTGTTTCTCTCTCCATATAAAATGGAGACTATATTTCAATGGAGACTATATTTCAATTTTTTTCATAGATTTAGTGTATACACACGCTTCAAAGAAATTAAGTGAAGGAAAAAAAAGATGATCTTCATTTGTACTATCAGTGAGTTATTTTGCTTTTTGTAAGGTAAGCCAGTCCCCCTGAGCACCATTGTTTATTTCCACTTACAGAAGTTTTTAGGATAATGTATGGTGTAGTCTAAGGATTATAGTAGCCTGACACAATTGTCAGCACAATTTATTAAAAAGTGCCAGCCTGAAGTTCATGATCTTCCATTTTCATCTTTAGAAAACAACTTCTTTTCTATATCAGAGTATATTTATTCATTACACTGTTAATTTTCTAGCTCTCATAGCTTATTCCCAGAGTAAATGGGATAATAGCTATTTTAATCTATCAACCATTAACATATTTGCCTCATGAGACTTCAGGGTCTGGGCTGTGCACTTTAGTGTTAACATCTCAGATGTAACTACAAGAAAAGAAATCATTGTCAAACAAGAAGGATTTGTTCTATTTCACTTTTAAAGAAGAAAAAAAAAAACCAACAAAAAAATCCAACCACTCAAAAAAGCCAAACACCAAAAAACCCCCACCCAAACCAAACCCAAAAACCTCAAAAACAACAAAACCTCCCCCAACAATTTCTTCCACATAAGGAAAAGAAGAAACTTGCATAAACCTGCCAGGGACCTCAGCTCACAATATAAGCTCATCCTGCTGGATAAGGAATTAATAAATAACTGTTGAGCACTCATATACATTCTGGGGATTTAAATTAACATAATTTAGACAGCAGAGTTTTATTTATGCATATGCAATCCCTTAACTTCTCATTACATCAACTTTTTGGATCCATTGGACCATTCCAAATCAGTCAAATGCTAAAGGAAGGTCCCCTATCAGCTTAGGATGTTTGGGGTTTGGCCTATTGAAGAAAACAGATCTTGAAGACATTTTCAGACTTTCTCTTGGACAGGCTGAGATACATTAGGAGCTTGGAACAAATTTATAGATGCCATTTTAGGCTTTAATTTTTGTATTTTACTCTTCCACTGAATGGCTCTCAGGTTATCATTTGAATCATTTATGCACACTCCCAGGCAGATGCACATAGATAGATTCACATAAACACGTAGAGCATGAAGACTTATGTAGAAAATTAAACATTTGCTTTTCTGATTCCATTTCATGTTCTGAAAAGGAAAAAAGATCTACTTTTGTCAAAGCTTCCCAGGACAAAAAAGATTATTGAATGATCCAAATCAGAGCAGTGACCAAGTTCATTACTCAACTGACAATGAAAGGCATCCCTTAAGTCTCCCTTCAGTGTGTCCATGTTAGAGGAGCATCTCTTTGTCTGCTGTTCACCAAGTTTTTATCAAGCTAAAAATATATATAAACATTTGCAATATTCAATGTTGCACTAGCAACAATTTACAGTTTATTAAAAATATTAAGAAAACAAAGAATAAAATACAGGAACCAAATTACTTTCCCTTTCTTTTACTCTTTCAGAGAGAAACATTATGCTTTTCTAAAACACTGTGCTGCCCTGGTGAAAAAAAGAGAACAAATACATTAACAGGATCTCACTTTTCCCTTGTTCATTGTCTTAGCAAACTGACCCTGGATTATTGGTAGCTGAGGTCTATGGAAAGGAAGTTTGCAAACAAACCCCTCTTTTGCCAACAGGAGTTGGGTGGAAGAAAAATCTGCAGGCCAAATTGGTCCTTCATAATTGGCTGGGGTATACAAATTATAAGGGACTCCAACAGGCACATCAAAAGACACCATGAATCACCATGGACAAGGGTAATTTACCCCTGCACAATTCTGAATGGAGAGTTTTGACTGACTTTTACATTTTACCATAACACACTCTTTCTCTTGTGTTTTTTTTTTTTTTTTTTACTATTCATTTATTCATAGCATCCTCCAAACAACAAAAAACCCCCAAAACACAAGCCTCAGACATGTAGAGCTACAGTAGCTGTTGTCAACCCCAATGCTGTATCACCTGTGCTTTGCAGAAGGTGAACCTGGAGCACAGAGTCTGCCATTTACCACAGTCAAATGAGCAAGTAAGAGACCTAAAAAAGCTCCTTCTCAAGCCTCCTATACCCAGCTGCCCGGGCTCTAGGTGCAGATCTATATTTTTCCAGTCACACGCTGTGCCCTTGGAGTCTGAGGGCAGCAAAGAGCCTTTCTCATTTAAATCCATTGCATTTCCAAGAAAGAATCTTTGACTTGTTTGCTATGCTTCCCTTGACATACTGCCTCCAGGGCAATGTTCAAAATGACCTTACATAACAGTTTACATTCATAATCCATCACTGCAGAGGGAAATCAAAACAACAGACTCTTTCCCGCTTCATTATGAAGGGCTGCTCTTGTTCTATGTTGTGTCTTTGGGAAAGAACCAGTGATGAAGTCAGATTAGAACTACGAAAAACACAGAACGCCCCCACCCCCACCCCCAAAAATAACCCTTGCACAACGTGCATTTGGAAATTTATTACACCTTGGCAATGTGCATTTACAAAGCAGTTGCAAAAATCAAGTGGTGGAAAAATGAATAAAACAACTTTTCTTCAAAACTCAAAGGCCTCTTAATGTTGTTTGTCAGGTGACAAACCTCACTGAAATATCTCAAGTATCACTTTTAGAAGATTCTAAATTTTAATGTATATACACATTATGCTCTTTTTATATGTCAAAATTACATTGTTTTTTAGCAAAGACTACATTTTACAGATTTCTTTTCCCTTCCAAATTCTTTCTTCACTTGTCAATACAATATTCCAGAATCTTGCAAAACAATGTTATTACTTACCAGAACAGAAGAAATCTCACCATCTCTTAACTTGAGGCTGACAATGAAAGCCCCCTTCAATTTACTTGTCAGTCCAATTAAAAAAAAACATTCTTACCTCAAAAAGTGAATGAATAAACAAACATGACACAGCAGGTTTAGAGATAAGAAGTCAATGAATTGATAAAAACCTTGAATTCTGTAGTATTTTTACTATCACCAGATCTAAAACAGTTTTGCTAAACAGCTCTACTTCTTTGGTAAGAGAAACAAGGATGGAAGCTGTACAATAACCTTCAGTGCTTCTTGATAAATAGCAAAATAGCTCAGTGGAAATGTTCAACTTCTCTATGATTAAAAAACAAACCTTTAATGTAGTTTTTGTTTACTGTGTCATAAGTGCAGCGTTGGAAGTTGTTGCCAAAGAATCATTGGAACAGGCATCACTAAGGCAGTGTCAGCCAGCCAGCTCTTTGAAAATGATTCAGTTCCTCTAGTCTTATGACTAAAATAATATGCAGTGGCTCCAGCTCGAAGCCTGGTTAATACATCTGTCCAGAACACATAATTACTTGGTCATAACATTCCCCCGGCCACCAGCCAACAAACCAATCAGCATTTCTTCTTAACTCACTAGAATTTTTGCTGTGTCAAACTGTTTGATCTCTAGGTAGTAAAAATGCAAAAAATGGAAGGACACTGCACTGGAAGGTTTTAATTTAACATAGTTTCTCATGGAAATTAAATCTGAAGAGAAACATGTTTTTGTTGACATTGCTAGAGCTGAGATTTTTATTCTGCTTCAGGAATGATATTGACATATTTATCTTGCAGCTTTTTTCTTATCTCTTCACCAGCTAAGATTCTGAAATGTAATCTCTCTTTCATTAATTACTTTCAGAAAAAACTCTCATGTTTATGAGAAAGTTAAATGATACCAGCAAATTTAACTATGTGTGTAACTATCAAGTTATCAACTATGCCTGATTGTGCGTACAGTGTGCATGGAAATGAAACTGAAAGAGGCGAAGAAGTCTGTATTTACACAGATATTACTACCCACAGTTCTCTAAGCTTTATTTGTAAGTGCATGTATTTAATTTTCTGAAGATTAATTTTGTAAACTCTGATCCAGCTCCTGAACACTGTGTGCCTATAAAATTTTATATTTATTTCACTAGGACACAGGATCAGGAGAACAGTAGTGTTATACTTATATGATGTGCCAAAACCACACTAGGGAGAGCTCTCCATGCACATTTCAGGGTAATTCAACCTTTTCTCTATGCAGATATGATGTTTCTAAAGTAACAAAATAAATTGCTACATTTTCCACAGTAAAAAACTTAGGCATCACACTTAAACCTGCAATCTTAAAAAAGCAGCATAATTTCTGAGTTCATACTCTCTTTATTGGCTTAAGTGCTGTAGTTTCACACAATACCCTTTTTTTTTTCAGTTTCTCTAGACAAACAAACACCTTTACCTCATGGCCAATACTTAGACTTACAAGCACTACAAAAATACAAATAAAGAACAAGCAAGTCCCTGTCCACGTGGACTATTAGTCCTTTGTTCTGGTGAATAAGAAAAAAACAATTTCCCTAGTTTCTTTCAGAAGATTTCACAAGAGCCACAGCAGATGCAGTTACATTTTTTTATTTTAAGAGTAGTGCATGGAGGAGGACAGTAATATTCCCTGGTTCATGCAAAATGGAAGACTGGAAAGAAGATGAAGCTCTCATCTGAATTCTGTTACAGGTTTTCTCTCCCTAGGTCACAGAACAAGGAGGGACTGGGAGAATCCTTCTTTCCAAAAAAACCTAGGATGTTGTTGGAGTAGATTTCCAGAGAAACTCCTGTCACAGGCTTTGCTGTTTATTTCCTATTAGTATTGAATCTGAATTCTTGGTGTACTACAATACAGGGATAGTTAGATATTTCAAAGGTCTATACATATGTCCTATGACTGTTAACAATAGTGTCATGCATTTCAACATAAACAAAGATAGTTTGCATTTAGATGCAGAGACTCTGTAACAGAACTGAAAAATGGTTAATTATAACAAAAAGATGCCAAGGAATGGTGGGGTTCTTATCATATGTATCAGCTGCTATTTGAAATCATCCTTACTTTCCTGAGTCTAAACATTCAAACTGTTATAAGTAAAAGCAAAGCTAACTCTTCACAACATTTTGAGCAAAATGGGAAAATATTTTATAACTTTTATTCTCCAGAGGATGCTTAGAAAATATAAAGACTGGTGTCTTAAGTTTAGAAATGTCACCATAACATTTCCTGGATTCATGCGATCTGCCTACATCAGTTGCCTCTTCATGCAAGTGCCCTTTTATCCAGCTTTAATTCTATGGTCCTGCATAAGATTTTCCACAGGACTCCCATATTATTTGGTGAAATCATAATGCTGCATTTTTTATGTCTTCTGCATTTATTGTATCTGTAACCATTACACAGAGGGATGTTATCCAGCCCTGCCTTGAATACAAAGCTACAAACTTCACGTATTTATACCCACTTCCACCTTCCTCCCTCACACCCACCTTAATGGAGTACTTTGCAGATTTATTTTCATGCAATATTACTATTAGGACCCATGAAATATCTACTGTTTTTGTCCTCATAGAGAAACAAAAAATTCATCAGGAAAAGTCATAAATTTGTAAGACAATCTTAACACATATAGTACTGTGAAAAGTTTGACTATGTACATAGATTCTCAGTGTCAGCACTGAACAGTTTCAGCAGTAGAATGGAAGGCTCAATATCCCTGGAAAACTGGCCACAGGTCTTTAAAATTAGTTAAAATAAGAAATTATTCATATGGAGTAAATACCTGAATGAGAATATTAGCATTCGTATGTTTTGCAGTTTCCCCTCATCTACAGAGGTATAAACACCCCAAAATTCTTGTGTGTCCCCTAAATATGCCTTGGCCACATTTACATAGATAATGGCTAGATACGATTTTTTCTTCCCGAAATTTTTACTGCTCCTCACAGTATCATAAAATGTCAATAAATCCCACTGTGCCAGAACACCAACTAACCACAGGCACTGAGGTATCTGTTACCCTCTCCACTAGCAGTGAGGAGAGGCACCTGGAATACAAATTCCCCTCTGGAGATGCCTTTCTGTCAGTTGTGAAGTTCAAAGCTATCAAAACTGAGGTAAGGTGAAGGTAACGTTGTCTCAGCTGAGGTTACTTCAAACGAAGCACAAAATTTCCATCCTTGTGGGGTGGTGGGGTGCATCCAGACCAGCATCTCACAGGATGCTTTGTTGAAGCATGGCAACCACAGAAATCTCCCTTCTGTCTCCTCTGCTGCCACTCTTTCCAAAGGCAATATTTATCCTTCTGCTCAGAAATGAAAATGAAAGCTGGTGTGTGACAAAATGTAAAGTATGATGCAAAGCATTTCATGTCATAGCAAAAACAGCTTAAAGCCAGCATGCCAGTGATGATATCATTCATAGACAACAGTTAATTTGGAAAGTGGAAGGGAGAAGCCAATATCTCTAGTGTGATGTGATTTTGTACTGAAAAGCCCTCACATAAATGCACATATGCACAGGAATGGAATTGAAAGCTCTTAGTTTAGGGACTGAACACTAGAAAATGTACAGTTGGGAACCACTTTCCATTGGTTGGTAGATGAGATAATTGGCTTTATTCTTGACCTTGTTATTGAATATCTATTAACATTTCCTGATTTTTGCAGTCTTAAGCAGCAAGCTCGATACTAGGAGTGTTTTATTTCCTCCTGGAATATGCATCTTTTCCTAAACATTTATCATGGTTTGCTCTGGTTAAAAAGAAAAATCTTAAATTGCTATTAAATACACCTTTGACTGAATCCAGGCTACAATGTAATAAGCAACTCTGTATTCTGGATGAACTCTAAAGGGCTTCTTACAGTTACATATTCATCCCTTCATCAAGACAATCCACTGTACTTCAGGCAGTATACATATATTGCAGTCTGTGTATATAGATGCTGTATATATTACAGCTTCCTTAAAATAACAAGCAGAGTCATGAAAAAATATAAAGAATAAAGATGAAAGACATAACTGCTTAGTTTGGAAATTAAACATAAATTAAGGTGGAAGAAATTCTCATTATTTACTTAGGGCCTGATCCAAAGCTCTTTAAAGTCAGTGGAAAGAACATCAACTGCATGAGGATTTAAAATGTGACACTACAGTTGAATGCTTTGAAAAAATGTCTGGGAAAGCAGCACCAAGAAAAAGCCTACTTAGAAGTGGGGAGGGAAAGGGCTTCCTGGATTATCTTACACTATTTTTACCTGTGGGACAGTCTTGATCTCAGCTTACAAGGATGTGCATTGCTCTATTTCATCTGTGCAAGAATGCAGCTTGCTAAAACTTTGCGGCACTGGATCAAGTGTAAGAAAGGGCTGGAGCAGGAAATAAAGTACCTTGTGTAGCAGTCACATGAGCACTGCAACCAGGGGAGCACACCTCAAAGCAGCTATGTCTGTGAGCTCTGGTGAGGCAGAGGCACAGTCTCAGCCCATTTTGCAGCTCAGGGCAGCAATCCACACCCCACAGGTTTGGGAGCACCACTGGTACTCTGCATGTGTCTGGAGGCCCACACTGCTGGAACTGGTGGAGGTCAAAGCAATTGGCAACCAGAGAAAAGTCCCTGCTTCTCAGGATTTCCAGCACCCCCTCCATTACTATCTAACATTTCCAATGGTGCTAAACAGGGTATACAAAGTATAGGATGAGGCTTCCGAGTTTGGTTTTTCCTCCCAAAAAAATTTGATTTTCCGACTCTTTTGCTTGTCTGTCTTTTTGCTGTTATGTTTGTCCCTTGGAAATTTTAACTAAAGGGTGGGTTCTCTCCACTAACAAGTCCATCCATTATTCTGACTGGATATTAAGTTATCATTAAATATAACACACCACATGATGGAAGTTCAGATATTATTATGTTTTGAGGAAAGACATTATGGAGCACCTACACAGAACACTGCTATAGACATTTTACTATGTTGGAAAGCATAGAGCATTCCATTTGAGTTTCAAGACAGAGAAAATGTGAGTTGAATATGTGTAACACCCTTGAATGTAAGTCTCCAAATTACAGGATGGGGACAGGTTTTCATATATTTTTCCTATTCCACAGCTACAAGAGTGTGAAAGTCAGTGCTGAATAGTCCTTAAAAAATTCCCTCAAACTTTCTTCTCATTCACTATTGTATTATTTGCTCCATGACTTTTGCAGTCCATAGCAATCAAACTAATAAAACTTACAATTCAGTGAGACTTTGTAAAGTATATAGCCTTGGTCCTACAATTCCATCAACAGAAAGTATGATAAAAATAGTAGTAGAGAGACCATTGATTGAAAAAGTCTGGTTCCGTGTAATTGACAGAGAATCACAGAAATAAATAATTAATACAATTTACTTTATTTTATAAAAGTATGATACTAAACTTTTCCTGCTCTGTTTTGGTTGTAAGTCATCCAAGGAAAGAATAAAGAAGGAATTTAGTGTTTGCTTGTAAAATCACTGGAAACAGAAACTTGAGCCAACTGAAGTTTAACAGTAAAGAAATTTATTCACCACCACATTGCTACTGTTTAATTGTTTATTACTTTGAAAATGTAGTCCCAATAGTAACATTAAAATCTGGTTCTAGGCCAACCCAGGCACATAAGGTAGAGCTGGAAAAGATCCAGTTAGTTTACAGCATCACATTTTGCAGTGTCAAAGCAGCAAAAATTTCCTTTAGATTCAAGGACATCATAATACCCTGTTTAAATTAAATGCTGAAAATATAAACATTCTTAGATAATTTTCTCTGTCTTTTTTTTTTAATTTTTTTTATTTTATGTTTAGACTCATCATAGTGGAAATAGCTGGAGATATATGGATAAAACTAAGCAGACACAGTGATATTATTTTGGGAAACCAAACTGTTACCTTCAAGAACCTGTGTCCACCCTGCTGAGTCAGTTGAGAAGTTCAGCTGATTAAACTTCAGCAACCAAATTGAAAGAAAAACTTCCAAAAAAATGTCAGCAATGCAAAACAGGTGTGGGGAAACCAACGTTCACATAAAGAGCAATTTTCACAGGAAATGTAGGCTGTTTGACTGCCAATTCTATTTATGGCATCTTCAGGTTTCTCCCTGTTCCATTCACACTAGAAGAACCCAGATTAGTGTTTGGTTGCCCAAATCAACTCCATGCCCTTTTGGAATGTTGAAAAGCAGTCTCCCAGGAGACAGCTGTGACGTTTCTCTCAGCTCTTGATCTCCTACTTCTGGTTACAAACAGAGACAATGTTCCTTGACTCTGGTGATAATTTCTTCCCCAAAATGCTGATATTTGCACCTCCACCACTTTCTCTACAGTGCATCAGAGCGTGGTGGCTTGTACCCTGTGTGAAGAACCACGAGCACCTCAGGCAAGCAAAGGCTCCTTCCTACCCACCCTCTGTGCCTCTTAACAAGTTA
Organism: Notiomystis cincta; assembly: GCA_013398075.1. Taxonomy (NCBI): domain Eukaryota; kingdom Metazoa; phylum Chordata; class Aves; order Passeriformes; family Notiomystidae; genus Notiomystis; species Notiomystis cincta. Next base: position 246,666 of record VZRX01006852.1, read on the forward strand.
TCACGTAGCCTTATCCAAAGCAGAGAGACTATTTCTATTTATGTCTTAAATTTGATACTGTGCTCCTCTTCTCTGTTAGTTTGTCTCCTAGCTTGCAGTCCATGAGGGGAAAGAAGCTGCATTCTTTTGTGGAAGGCTAGCACTTTTTTATAAGAGTTACTAAACTACAAGTCAATGTTATGTTTATTTTTAGGCCATTTTATATTTTGTGAAAGAACTTTAGTTTTTTCTTAAATGGCATTATTAGAAACATGGCGGTACATGAGTGTAATGTAAAAATTATTTTACCCATTTTTTAAAACCATAATGTTCTGAATGATCTCAAACTGCTTTCCAAACTGATCTATGAGTAGCATAGCTTAGCTGCTAAAACTTAAGAAGAAACTCCTGTACCACAGAATGGACCAGCACAGCTTTCTTTTCCTGGTAAAGTGTGTTTGTTCCATACTATCAACAAAATATTGTATTTCACAATGCCGGGCTCTTAAGAACACATTAGCAAAGACTCAACCTCTGTCTTCCAGCCAAAAAGCCCTCCAAGCCATTTAGAAGGCAGTATTGTGGTTTTCCTTGGTTAATACAGTATTTAGGGAGAGTATTATTCCAAAGGTATCAGGCAAGAACAAATGCCTTTGTCTTCAAGTCCCAGGAGATTGTGATGGCATTAAGAGAAATTTAACATTTCAAACTGCTCCATTAAAATCAATTCCTATAAACATGTACTTAGGATTATAAGTATAGAGAAACCACTCTGAACAGAACACAGAAAAGGTCTGACAGAGGGAGTCTTCACAGCACCTGCTGACTTTACAGAAAACCAAACTGAAGATTCAGGAATAAAGAAGGGCAAAAGAATCACGGTACATGGTGATATATCAAACATTGCAATACCTGCTGCGTGCTGGGTGTTGTTGCTTTAAAGCAAAACTAATTTAACTTTTATTTGACTGCATAAAGCAATTCTCTTTTCAGAGATGCACCCTCAGTTTTATCTGTGCTTCAAACACACAGACTAACAATCACAGTCATACTCTTCCTGCACAGACTTTGGTAAAACTGCCCTCGAAGATTACACAGACTGCTTAATAAATATATCCCACAGCTGCCTTTGACCATCTCAAATGGCTTCTGTCCTGCTGCAAATGAAGATGTTTAAATCTGTGCTAGAGGGGCCTAGGAGTCACCTACTACTGATGTGGAGTCCTAAAATTCTTGTTTTCTTTCCTACCTGGCATAGGCCTAGAGGTTGGAGGCTGAATTGGCCTGTAACATAGGGTTTTATGGCTTTCTTTTAGCACACCATCAAATAATCCAGAGTAAAAAAAAAGAAACGTACAGTTTCATCTGCTCTTATAATGATCTCATTTCCTGGTTGATAGGTACTGAAAAAATCCCCTAAAAATGAGATATTATAATACTGCTGTGTCATGGAGAATGCTCCATATCAGAATTCAACCCTGTAAAGAGCAAAGACCAAAAATAGTATTTTTCTTTGGATTTAATGTGGAAAACCACCATACTTTATACATTCCAACAAAATAAAATGTTGAAACGAGAGTGTATACCTACAAGCAGGTAATGTTACAGGTCAGGTGGGCAGGTAATGTTACAGGTCAGGTGGCATGCTCAAAGGTCAGCACATGCTTGTGCACTTACCCATGTCAGGCCTTTGAGTTTGTATTCATATGGTAACTGGCACGAAAGAGGCTTCAAAATCGTGATGAATTTTATTTTATTTTATTTATATATGATCCCCCTGTTTTCCTTTTGTTCTTATTTAGAAGATACACCTGTGTTGCTTCTCTGCATGTAGCATAAATCAAAGATGCCAAATGGAGGCTGAAACAACACAACTGAGTGCTGGGACATGAAAAATGCACTCTAATATTTAGTCCTCCAAGATTTTGTTCCATCCAGTTTCATCCACAAAGCAACCAATGGCATGAATTTAGGAAGTAATTGAAGTTACATGTGAGCTCAGACCAACTATGGTCTAAGGGGAAATAGAATTTTCTGACACCACATCCCTTGTGTAGAAGTTACATTTATCATCTGTATTCCCCCTGAGATGCACTGTGTCTTTGAAAACAGAGGAAAGGACATTTATTAATGTTGCTGTAAATAACCTCAGCCATTCTCTTTGCTGTTCTTTTGCAATTAATCCTATTTCGATACTAAATCTAAGCAAACTCTTTAAGGGAAGAAGAGTGGAGTACAGCAGAAACAGTAGAAAGTGCCAAGTTGGAGGAAAACAATTTGAAATTATCTTTCTAGCCTAACTTAGAAAATCAGAAACATAGTTTAAGTCTGAATTTCCTTAACAGTATTAAGCAAAGATAAAAAATTCCAAGCAAAACCACAGAATATTAGAGACAGATTTTCTAAGATGCTTCCAAAGAAGCATTTGCTAAGCTCATACACACACTTGCCTAAAAGCTCTCATGTTTACACAGATCATGACAGTGCACACTCCACACATAACAGGAGCTAATTTTTCATTTTAATCAGCCAACACACAAGATAGAACTCCAAAAGGACAAGTTTATGTGGGATTTTGGGTTGTTTTTTTGTTTGATTTTGGGTTGTTTTTTTTTGTTTGAGGTTTTTTGTTGTTGTTGGGGTTTGGATTTTTTGAAATTTTTTTTGGTTTTTTGTAACAAGAAAGGACATATCATTTAACCAAGTATTTCTCAACTGAAGAAAAGAAGACCATAAGAAAGAGTTGTCCAGGGAAGTCAATAAGGCTTTTTCAGCCTCATTAAAGCCAGGTGCAGTTCACTCAAGATCTTAATGCCAAAGTGGTCTTCTAGAATTAGTATGATGCACAGGACAACAGACAAACATGACTTTAAGGATGTAAAAAGAAATTAAATCCTGAATATGCTATTTTATGAAAGAACTCATCATGTTATTTAAAAGTTTGGTTCATAAATTGATTTTAATATCAGAATTTACTGTGGGAATTAGAATTATGATTGAAGAGTTGTGAGGGAAACACATTGTAATTCTATGAGGAAACAGACATAAAATTTGCTTCATCTTCTTGCTTGCATGGGAGGGTCTCAGCTATTTTTCAGTAAATATGCAGTTTGGCCAATTGATCAAATAATTCTTTTCTTTACTGTAAATAGAAACTTATCTCAAGTAAAGGCAGTCTCTTTCTTTTTTTTTGGTCCTCCTTTAAATTCTTTTTTTAGTCCCCAAAGATTAGGACTGGTTTCAGTCCAACCTTACGAGAATCCTTTCATGTTACTCGTATTTGTATGCAGTAATTACATAAAGATTTTCTTAACCCTTACCCGCTGATACCTAAGAAGAATTAAGAGCAGCTTTTCCATGACTGAGTCCAGTCAGCTGTTCCTGCAGACCACTTTCTAATGTTTTTTAACCTTGTGTCATTTGGACTTCCCTCTCCAAACAGATACATTTCAGTAAGTGGCTCATTAGCATCACACAGGAGAAGAATCCTTACTTTTTTTCCTTTTAAAACCACCATATCCTTAGCTATCTATCTCTGGTGTTTGTACTGATATTACAGCCACTTCAGTAAATTGAAGCTCTTCCACAGATCTCTACTCCAAATCAGCGCCAGCCTCAATTCTTTGGCCGAGGCAAATGCCAGACGTTGTTTATACAGTGGTAATCAACATGGTAAATTTAGAATATACCAGAATAAATTATGATAAATTTGCTGCCTCAGGATAAAGATAACATACGGGTAGAGTCAGTGGTTATCTCTTAAAAAAAGGGGAAATTGATGAACAGACATTTTTTTTCCATCCAGGCTATCAGAATAAATGGGTTTTTTTCCCCTCTGGGATTTGTAGAAAAAGAAGATGGGACATGTGGATCTCATGAACTCTGATGCTAAATACAGCTACAACTTTTGAAAGACTCTCTTCCCTATATTTCAAGTTGAACTCCATGTTCGTTCCTTAGCATTAAGAGTTGCTTTCTTTCTTTCTTTTTTTCCCCCCTGTCATCTCTCCAGAGGTCAGGAAATGAACTGTGTGTCATCAGAGAGCAAAGCAGTACAGAACCCAGGGGGCCTGATAGCAATGGTGCTTTTTTTTCCCCACCTCAGCAGCTTGACTTGTGGGTTTCAGAATCATCAGCTAGTGAAAAATCAGTGGTGATGTTGGTTTTGGGGGATTTTGGTGAGAGGTTTTTTTTAACCTAAGAAAATTTATTAAAAAAAAATCCGTAACACATTTCTTCACTGAGTGTGGGATTTCACTTCACTTTCCTTCTAAAACTTAGTACTTGAGAGCTTTTTTTAGCAAAGTTTATTTACCTGGAGATGAGTTTCCAGAAAATATATATTCCAAATGCAAACTATCTTCAGAATACACCGACATTTCTCTCTCTCTCTGTCAAATACTTGTACTAGGCCCAAAATTTGTGGAAGGAAAACCATGTTCTTGTGCCTAGCATGTAACTTTAGCAAGTCATCTGGGTAATGAAGGCAATTAGGATCTAACTAAATCCTAATCTACTTGCAGAGTATGGCAATCCTCTTACAGATATTGGCTGTCTGTATCAGGACATTTGTGTAAGCAAAATACTGTAGCCAGAATCCACACACACAGAGTGTACAGTCAGTTCTTTGTTAAAGCAGCAGGCAGAATTGCATTTCTTCAATTTCATTTTCCACTTCTGCCTTTCAACTCCACCTCTGCCTTTCAACTCCACCAAATGTTAAGTATGTGTTTAAGCCCAACAGGCTTTAATAGGATTTAAACACATGTTTTGCCTCACTAGGGAGGAAAGGGGTTATTCACCTGCCTACTCACTTAGATTACACACTTTGCTGGATGAGAGACTTCATGTCCTTCTACATCAGTACTGAGAGAAGATGTGATGGTGAAGGCCTGGAATCTGATAACGCTCACTTGTCCATTCTCTGGGTCGTGATGGGGACAACGAGCAGATCTCACAATGGTGAGGCAGCAGATCTTCATCTTCCTCTTGATATATTTTTTGAGCAGGGGCTATACCAGGCAGAACCTGAATGAACTGCAGAAAGACTGTGCTCCCCAGAGCTGCCTAGGAGATAAACTGCATGCTGTCATTTGGTAGCACAGGCATCTTAGAAGCTGCTGTAGTGTTCATTTTAACTTCCAGAATGATAGCAGAGAAGCAAAAGTCCATCATCCTGTCTATTTTTGTTAAGTAAAATAGTCTTTTCCCATTTTCTAGAATATCCTAAGCCATTTAGAAAATATTTGCAGCACAACAACATGGTATGGTTACAGTACCAGGGGTGTCTGGTGAGAACCTGCAGAGGAGCCGGTCATATTGCTGTGCAGAGAGGCACAGTTCCTGAACTTGCCTGAGCTCACCCCAGAGGGCTGTGGTGCTGAGTATCTCTACCCACTGCAACCCAGAGACTCACAGAAACCCATCATCAATCACTGAGCCTGTTGGAGAGCAACTAGAAGCACTTACTTCTCGGTATCTCAGACTTCTCAGTCTTTTCCCACATGCCTCATTCTCTCTTTTGCTCACTCTCTGCAGACACACAAAGCATCATAACATTTCAGAAAGATATTTACAATCTCAGGCATCCGAGTGACCAGCATTTCCCTGTGACCTTCTTACCCCATCAGTGAGCTGTCGACCTTTTCCATGTTACATCCTTAGAGAAATTTTTTCTTAGGCTTCTGTGGCTTAAACAGAGCCATTCCAACACTCACACATGGAAAGTTTACATTTGTCTGGAGTGTGACTGCTCCGTGGGAGCAGAATACAGTTACCTGGCACAAGTGCCTCACCCTGTAAAGCACAGTTTAATCTGGCAGCACAGAGCACTTGGGAAACATAACACATGACTGAGCTGTAACAATAACCTCACGTTTACATTGATTCCTGTCTTTAACCAGGGAAATTTTTCAGTTGGCTACCACCACTCCTAATACTAAGGTATTTTTAGTTTACTTTTATTGAAGCACAACAGATGAGTTTAAAGGCTTGAAAAAGGCTTTTTCTTGTGTTAATTGAGTAAAAATACCCTTGCATTTGGAAGCTGTGTTTCTCATTTAAAAAAGAATACAAAAAAAAAAAAAACCCTTACACAAAAAAAACAACAACAAAACCAGAAAAAAAAAACAAAACCAGACAAACAAAAAAACCCTCAGAGTTTAAATTTACTCAGAAAAATAACTGAAATATGATATAAACAAACCACTTAAAGTGTGCTTCAAAGATGGTTATTGCATTCGCATAAGCAGGACGTTCAGCAGAAAAAATGCCTCTGGAGAGAATTTTAAAAAAAATAAAGCAATATGCAAAAATCTAATATTAAAATTATTTTCTTACTAAATCCTATTGGAGTGATCGACTTTTAAACACTTGAAGAAATAATGCAAGAGAACAGTGAAAATTTTTCCTATGAACCAGGAATTTTGACAGCCTTTCCCTGACTCAAATGTTTGTGTATATACATATATATCTAGGTAGATAGATCAACTGGATTTAAGTAAGAAAACTGGAATTGCAACCCACTGATGGTTCCTACTGGCTCTACTTTCTCTCAGGAATTGCTGGAGATACTCCTGTTCTTGGGGGCATCAGCTTAACTCTTGTCTTGCAGCTGCCAAGCAAGCATGGATGCAGGACCAGCACATAGCCCTGATACACTCAGTGAAGTGTGCTGTCTCTTCCATCAGCTGTGTTCATTTTTTAGGGTAGAATCATTGCAATTGCTCAGTCTGCAATTAAAAGCTTCAGTGTGAATAAGCCACACTCAGATTGAAGAATGACCACTCACATTGGTTTCCTGTTCTATTTTACTGCTTGAAACGTGGCAGCGGCTCAAAGTCTAAACCCAGTGCGGGGCCTCCTGGTTTTAACTGAGGTAGAGCCTCTTGTGAGAGGACAGGCTGAACCTCCAAGAAGTTTCAGTCTTTCAGAGGGATTTGCAGAGACAAAATCCAGGTAAGTGCTTTGCTCTTCCTAAATACCCTCCAGGAACAAGCACAAGACAGGGAATACAAGTGCCACCGTGGAGCATGCTATTTTATAGGTGGGCAACTGAGGCAGAAGAGTATTTTAGAAGTACCTCTGAAAGTGATTTAAAAGTGTTGAAAATCTGAACCTAAGTGGGCTGGTTACAGAGGAAGGCTGTGCCTGAGTGTGAAAATTAATGCGTGTCTCCAAGTTCCATGTCAGGCTCCTAGCAGCCCTTTTCCCAGCCAGTTTGTGCATTAAAAATATTCAGAAAAGCCTCCATTTGTTGGGAGTCAAAGTTTCAGATGGGCAATTCTTGTGACTGAAAGACATACCAAGTCCAGGGGAATGAATCACTCACCAGAAAAGAGAGAGTTAGCTGCATATTCATGGCGTAAAAATAGAATATATATCAAAGCCTTCACACTTTTTTCCATTCTGTAGTTTGCTCCATACTTTTAAAATGTGTTTAAACTGAGTGACCACGTATGCAAAGGAAAACTTTACAAGCAGATAAGTCTTCTAGAGCTGAGTGTCTGCCAACACAAAAGTGTGTGGTTTATTTTAAAAGGAGGAGTGGTTATCACTCAGAACACACTATTTCTGTTGAAGCAGTGAAGGCAAAAATTAATTCCTACAATTTTTACTTGTCATTAAAATACAACTTTCAAGAAGTAAAATCACATTTTTAGCCTGTACCAAAATTTAAAAAATAATATAGCCAATTTTATAGAGGAATGTTTTTAACACAAGAGGAAGCATATTTTGAAAAACTGTTTCATGGAGAAGTGAAACTCTGATACAAGGAGCTCTTACATACAGGTGTTATGTATTATAATCTACATTACAGTACTGTACTATCCACATGAGACCAGGTACAATGAAAAGCTTCTGGACTTTATTCAGGTTTGTGGGTTTCAATCTAATTTAATTTACAGCAAGTCTTACCTCCATAGATATGAGTACCTCCACTGGCTTCAGGGAAACCTCAGACTTTATAGAGGCATAAGAATGAGGTATTGAGACTCTTACTCATTTCTATTTTAACTCTCAGATGTCAGTGTGCAACGGCAAAAGCCCATAACATTTTTTATATTTACCATTATCAAGAAAAAGTAAAGAAAACTGAAGACTTTATATTTCTTCCAGTTTATCTCAACATACCTTGTCACGACCAACATGAATTTCTATTTCTTTATATGTTTCAGAGATAGAAATGTATCAATTCAACAGAAAGCAGTGAGACCTTCAGGAGATTAAAACTCAGGAAAGACAGAATCAAATCAAATCTAAATCATCTGTTTCAAACAACAGCAACAACAAAAAGCACATTTGTATAAACTTCTCTTTTTCAAAGTAGTGTTCATTACTAAGTTACTGTATGATTCTTAATTTATGTCAGCTGGGGGGTATCTTAGTTACTCAGAGAATTTTTTTTTTAGTCCGTGTAATGAGGAAATTTAAATTCATGCCTTTTATTTCTTTTGTTATGTCTAAAAAGTTTAAAGAATTGCACCTCCCTCTCCTGCCAGTTAACAAAAGCATTTGCTCCTGACAACTGAGAAGCTTTGAGGAACCCGAGCCAGTGCACAAGGCAGGGGAAGGGCGTGGGAGCCACTAGGTGGCAATAGAAACCCCTCAAATAAAATACTCCTCCTCACGCTTTTTAGGCTATTCAAGAGCCGTTAATTTCAGCTAAGAAAGTGTTGAATCGAAAGGAAACAAACAAAATTTCATATTGGTCATTAAGCGCCTTACAATTTCAGTAAAATTTTCTTTTTTTTAGATTAATAGGAAACAAGTGATTTATCACTGTATTATGTTAAATTCTCCTACTTATCTTCATTTTTTCCCCAAGATCATCATTTAATGTCATGCAGTAGAAGAAATATTTTCAATTATAATTTCAGCATTATTGAAAATTTTGTGTAATTTCAGTTGTGCTTAATAATTTTTTCACTCTGCCATCATTATAGAAGTCAGATAGGTAAAATTATAATTTAGTTTGAAAAGCATTAACAGATTTAAACTGCTATTGGCTTAGCTTCTGAGTATATTACTTTTTTTTTCCCTCAAGTTCTAAAATTTGGTGATCCTTACGGGGGCATTAAGAAGAAAATTATTCTTCAGATTAGTTCTGAAGTCACATTTCAAAAAGTATCTTAAATTAAGATATCATTGTTTCAAATTTAGCACAAGTGTTTCTGTGCTGGAAAGTTTCTTGTTTGCATATGTGGACCTCATTACTATGCTAACAGTTTCACGCTAGTAGTTTTCAAAACTTGTGAGTTAGCAAAACTAAAAGTCACATCTTAATGCTCATATATATTACAACAGAATTAAGATTGTGGAGTTCAGACTGCAGAAAAACACAAGTGTATGAATCCGGCGTTTCCATTTTCAAAGCCTACATTTTTCAACCTCAGCCTCTCTTTAATGTTGCTCTTGGTTATAGTTTTCAATATTTGTTTCTGTATGGACAAGAGACCCTCCTGCAGTGAGCCCCTCCCTGCCATTACCGTGGTGGTTCAAGGGCTGAGCACCGACGCTGGCCCCCCAAAGTGCCAGGGCTGCAGGGGCAGGACCGAGCGCTGCTTCCCGCTTGGTGTTGGCCACCGGTGCTCTTGATTCAGCCTACTTGTTTTCCCTCCTTTTTCGAGGAGAAGAGAGGGGAACCTGTATATGTAGTGCCACAAGACAGAAAAAGAAATTCAGAGGGTGATTTGATGCCTGTCCCCCAAACCACTTTGTTCCCCAGCTCTCACTCCTTCCCCTCTGCTGTGTCCTTGCAGCAGTGGGACCTTGGGGTTGCTGTGTCAAGATCCCTGGATGCCAGCATTTCTCCAGGGGATTGCTATACAGGGGGAGGAAAAGGTAATAAAAGTAAAATTCAATTTGAATTAAATTCTAAAGGAGAAGACCAGAAAAGTAACTGCTCTTTAGGTACTCTGCTGCTGGAGGGGTTTCTTAAATGAGTCTTAGCAGGCACAACAAATTATGTCCAAAAAAATAAATGCGCTGTGGAAAAACTCAGACAGCGTGCCAGGAAACATTCTTATAATTTCTTACAGAACAAGTTCATCAGAACACAAATCCAAACACCCCAGTTCGGGAAAATGGTGTGACAAGCTCAGGTGTCAATTGTGCCACAATTTCACACATTAATTTAATCACTAAAAGGGGATAAAGGAAAATTAATTATCAACTTTTGGAAAAATTGAGTCCAAATTTGAATTTTGAGAGTTCAGCCCGTGTTCTGTTTACAGTGCCATTTTCTTCACACAGAAATACAAATTTTTCATTAATATTTTTGCCTACAACTTTGGAATACTGAGAAGCAAAATTAAACTCTTAGTAAAATAAAAATATATTCACAGACATGCACATGAACTTTGCCTTATATCTGCAGACTTTGCCTTAAAAATGTGACTAAAAATACATTTGAAAAATACATTTGAAAAAAATTTCAAACCATCGTTTTCCTATCTTCAAGTGGTACAGAGTCATATACTTTTTATTCTTTACCAGAACAATTAATTCTAGGGAGGATCTGAAGGTGACATAATTAAGTCATACTTTACTTAGATAAAAACAATAGGTAAAAGGATGCAGTAAACATAGGTATACCATTTTATTTCTAAATATTTAAATAAAGTCTGAAGTGTTCAGGATGTAACTCATTTTTCTTGTATGCCTCTACCTTTAGCATTAATAAACACAATGAAAGAAAATCTTTTACTTATCCTTCCTGCCACTGCTTTTTTTGTTTAGTCCCCCTGGTTGCTCAGGTCTTGTGGTTATGGAAATATACAGCATCTAGGGATGCTGGTACCAATCAAGGCAAAAAATTATTCATCAAAGTTACCATACAAGTGATGAATATAAGAATACATTAAATGCTAGAAATGTTGCTTTACTGATATGTTATCGAGACAAAGAGTAGCAAAATGCCATGAAACCAATATATTTTCAGATTTGCATCAATCAGTTTAAAAATACACATATCTGACAAGCGAACGACAAGCCACACAAGGAGCTCTTGCAGAAAAGAACTCATTGAAGTCTTCAAACAGGCTTGTAAATTCACTTAAAGTGTCACCTATAAACAGCCTTTGTTCAGCCCATGATCCTCTCCTCTGTCTGGGAGCACAAAGTGACTGACCCTAAGGAAAGGAAGCTTCTGGTTGTTGAACTGAGATCGGCTAACATATTGCTAAAAATATCTTATAATTTTTAACAACTCATAGAAAGAAAAAAAGAGGAGCAAAGTGATGCTGACCTTTTATATTAGCATCCCTTTTCAAAATGCTTCAAAATGTAGAGCCTATTATCCCATTTTCTGCATTCATTTTGTTCTCTACCAGAGCTCTTGGAGAAATAGGGTTAAGGGGAAATAAATTCAAGTAGTTCTTCATTGTTTTATATTTAATCACTGTCCCAGTAGGAATTTGTTCTTCCTCAGACCTGGCAGCAAAAAGCAATGGCAGGAAACAGAGCAAGAAACAGAGAAGCAGAAGGAGCAGCTGTTCTCCAACCACCATGCAAAGATGCTCCATCTGTGTGACAATTGGAGTGGTGTCAGGTGAGGCAGTACCTTCCCTCTGCAGGTAGGGATGGTGACTGGTTACTTGAAAAGACCCTGGTAAATAGGAGGTTTTGTCATAGGAAAAATGTTTGCAGATCCAGCACATCCTCTAGCACCTGATATTTTCAATTTTTAGCCAGATTATGGCATTTTCTGCTAGCCCAAATGGTGAGGACCTTTTTGATTTGTGGGAGACTTCTGTACACATCTTCTCTTTGAAGAAAAAACCTAACAACATCTTTTGCTAAAGGGAAATAACTCATGGGAGATAGGATAGAGAAGGATACTGAAATCTGTGCTCTGGCCAGCTCAGTAGAACAAGATCCCCAGCCTTTGGGTTTTGATGGCACAAGCTAAGGCAGTTTCAGAGGTGACCACATCACCCACCCACCTGCTTCTCTGCTTGGAAACAAACCTTCCTCAGAGCAGAGCCCACCTTCTCCACTGCTGAAGCTCCAAACCTTCCTCAGAGCAGAGCCCACCTTCTCCACTGCTGAAGCTCCAAACCTTCCTCAGAGCAGAGACCACCTTCTCCACTGCTGCAGCTCCAAACCTGCCTCAGAGCAGAGCCCCCCTTCTCCACTGCTGACTCACAGCCCACCATGTTAATTAAAACTAAGATCAAGCTGGTAGCCAGCTCCAGCACACACCTCTGGAGTTTGGCTGACAGCATTTCATAGGATTTCCTGGTGTGCCCTTCTCTTCCCAATGGAAAATTTTAAATTTAGAGATCTCTTTGCTCTTAAGAGGGTCTTAAAGGTTTTGGTTTCTTTCCATTAGAGTCTGAGAGTTGTCACAAAATGGAGCTGTGTTCTGGAAGCGGGGGGTTACAGGTAGTTTTCACCCAAATCCTACAGAGCATTTTGCTTAAACACCCTCTAACCATGCTTTTTGCATCTCTTGAAGTTATTCTTGGAATAATATCCTGGCTGCTCTTAAAAGGGTTTGTTATTTTCTTCTTTGTGCTCAGTATAAAACAAAATGCACTTAGTATTTTATTCTGTTTATTTAAAAGTTTATTAATTTATTAAATTAAAAGTGTTTTCTCACCCAGAAAACATTCAGAACATTTCTCCAGATATCTGTCCAATCTTTCATTCTGTTCTTCAGGGCTGGCCCAAATAAAACATGCTTTTTTTGAATGATATGACCTTTAGTTCCCACTTCTTCTCAAATAAATTTCTTTTCTGCTTTGATTTATGTGAAGAGTAATGGAAGGATAGCTTCCAAAAAAATTATCCAAAACCTATTGTAAATAAAGATTATTTTCAGCTAAAGAGCTTGAGTGCATTTTTATATTGTCATTCCTATCTAATACAGTTCTTTAAATAGATGAAATTAAACGGCACAATTGCAATAGAACAACTAAAATATGTTGTTGGTTTTCTTTTTATGTTGGAGTGAGCAAGACTTGGGAATGTATAGAAGTTCAGATATGACAAAAAGGATGTTTACCCGTGGAGGAAAGGAGACACTTAGAAATAGTTCATCACTAGTTTTAGGTAACTTCTTTAGCTATTGTGGGAGAGTTAAATCTCACATATACAGCATTCTTATAATTTACTTTGTGTGATATACCCATTAGGAATGGTTTCACATGCTGGTAGACTGTATTTCCTGAAGCATACTTTTGGAGAAAATTTTGCAGGGGGAGAAAATGTTAAAATACACCCTCCTCTAATACAGATACTTTCCTTTGACCAGCTTTTCATAGTTTTGACTGGTTTTGGCCTGATTTCCCTTCTCATACGAGTCTTGCATTTTGCATCCTCACAGTCTTTGGCGCAGTCATGCTTGATTTACATCACTTGAGACCAAAGGTGGATACCTGGGTAAAATCCAGGCCATGTGGAAGCCAGCAGCAAAGCTTCCACTGACTCTGACGGGGCTAAAATTTCATCCTTTTCTGTTTAAACAAAGGCTGTCCCCTGCTCCAGCTACCCTTCACACCCAGGAGAAGCTTTAGCACCAGATCATCAGTTTCACAGCAGTTTCACAAACCAAAATAATCTGAAATATCTTAAAAGTGTAGGGAAGGAAGATAAATTATTTAAAGATATACCAAGTAAGTATGGGCTGAACTTTAGAAAAGTAACATTTATAGGCTGGCTGTATGGAAAAACATCCTGACTATACATTAATCAATCCTCAATAGGAATATTAAACAAGGCCAACAGTTTCAAGCTCAGATGCCTAAAGTTCAAGTCTAAAACAACATTTAGGAATTTGGTTTAAAGACTACCTGGCTTTAAAACTGTGTTTCTAATCTGAATTTCTCTCTCCCTGTTTTCTGGTGAATTTCACAAGCTAAAGAAAATTACTAATCTGACTGAATTCCTTACCTAATTATTTCAAAATAAATGCTGTAAGAGAACTCACGTCATTTAACAGAACTTTCTCAGACAACTGAATAACCACAACTGATTCTCCAGACAACAACAACACTCATGCATCAGGCTTAGGAACGTAGATCACTGCTCAGAAAATACTGCAGGGAAGAGGGAATAAAGGAGAACTATGTTGTCATTAAAGTTTTACTTTTAATCTTAGCTATAAAGAAACGCAGAACTTGAAAGCATTGTAGGACTTCTCTGGAATTACGTGTCCTGATTCTTGAGAATAAATACTATTTTATACCTCCTTTTAAAAATATATATTAAACATATTGCCATACACTATATTAAAGACATTTCCCATTTTAATAATAAAAATAACTCATATTAGTTTGAAAGTTGCAAGATGTTAACATCAGATGGGAAACGGTTTAAAAGACAAGTGCTAAAAATAACCTTTAAAATACTGTGTACATTGATGTTTCAAAGATGAGTGTAAGTTACACTTGGCAAGGGTGTTGGATCCTTTCATACACTGGATATGTTTAGCTTTGGTATTTTCTTAACAAATGGTTAGTATTGGGCCCTATGTCCCTGGAGGAAAGACATCACCCTATAGTGACATGTTTCTATACAAACATACTCAAACCAAGGTCATCACTCACCTTCCTAAACCCTCAGTAACACAGGCCAACAACTTAATTTACAGAGAGAAGCTGTATGAAGTGTGGGACTAGCGGATCCCAGGGTCCGATCAAGGTCTGCCACTGAATTAAGGGAACAGATGGAGTGGCTCAAGCTAGACGAGAATTTTTTTTCCTACTTCACCCATATATTTTCACATGCATCCCTAACTCATGCTTAACCCTTTCTCATCTAGGGAGGCACATAAACTGAAAGACACGAACATCAATTCACTTTGCTTGCACACAAGTCCCAACATTGTCTCTAAGTTGGTGCCCATTCATACAACAATGAATTCGAGCAACTTCGTGACAGTTTGAGGCTCTGACCTCCCCACTATAATTTGCAGAATAGCTTCCTAGAAGCAAACCTGCCTGCTCAGAGTCTCTTAATCAGACCTTAAAAAGAGCAACAAGATCCAAACCAGATACAGTTTAGCCATGATTTAGATTCCTCCCTTTTTCTTATTTGTATCTGACAGGTACATATTTGAGTTTCCAAGCTATGTGATATTGCATCTTGATGGCCATTGGTCACTACTTGAAAGTAAAACTATCAATCTGAATTCTTTTAACTTTACCAATTTTTCAAAATTATAGCTACTGACAAAGCAAGACCGGAAATATATAAACTACTAAAAACATATTTCTTATGTCCAGCTACAGCTAACACAAGTATCTCTTCCCACAAGAGAGAAATTACATCACTCTGTGATTAAAAATACACAAAATTGAAGTGGTTTTTCCTTCTCAAATCGAGTTTCGCTTTTACCTTTAATACCAGGTAAAACTAAAAATCAAAGTTGCAGTTTGCCTGTTCAATAAGGATCAGTTATCTAGCTGAGTCTGTGAGTTTTAAACCCTGACACTGAACACAGCAATCTTAGTGGTTCCATTAGATATAATAGGAATAAATTCAGATTTAAACTTTGGAGTTTTTGCCTGTTAAAGTTTTTATCTTGTCATTCAGCATGCTGTATCTTCTCTGAAGAGGATGATATTATTTGCTCAGCAAATATCACTGATATATAAAATCTCTTTTTGTCTTTCAGCAAGAGGCTGCAATCTTTCACAGCATGAAAGAGAGTTCTGGAAAACAGAATTCTGTAAATAAGCAGGTAAATATGGGCCAGTAGCTACCTTCTTGCATATGTGCCCTTCCCAGGAAAGGCTGGTGGTATAGACTTACAGTGTCTGATTGCACAGAAAAGGAGGGGTTGCCATGTCTTTCTTTTATTCCTGTAACATCTGCTACTGGTCATTGTTCAGGCAGGGGCTTTGATCTAATCCAGAATGGCTATTCCTATGTCCTATAACTACTTGCATAAATAAAAGCCATAGCCTTTTCCCTTGTCATTACTGTTAATTATGAACACCATTTAGCATTTTTATATAACATAGGATATAGTTATCTGAGAACTATAATAAACTGGTTAACATTGTTGGAAATTAATTTTGGAATCTTCAGTGGATGTGACATACTTTACAAAGGGACATAAATTCTTCAGTCTTATCAAATTATTAATTTTCTCAAATTGCTTTGTAGAATTAGTCACTTGTGAACATTTGTTGGGAAATCAGACCTCTGTCTATCCACTGTACATTATGAAGGATCAGTAATTTGCATTGGCAATGGCCAGACAATCCCCTCTTGGTTTACTGAATACTGCACACCAGTAAGGAGTTATTTACCTCTGAGGAACTGTGCTTCTTTGAAATGTGTTGTGCACATGTGGTCCATCCTTGGACGGTACGTGCTCCCTGTGCCTGAGCTAGCCACGAGCACGCGCACAATAAAAACGGACTCCATGTGGACAATTACTCAGTGAAAAGAAGAAAGTTATTTAGGTAGTAAAGTCAAGGAGCAAAAAATTAGGAAATGCCAAATTTACTGTTGTCTGTGCAATGGTGACCTCAGTGGAGAAATGTATTATTTACTGTCGCAGTGCAAGAAGTCTAATTCCCTTTCCCAAGTAAAGGAACGACCTCTATCTTCTAAATGTCTTCTTGCCAAGTGCTGAAAATACATGTGGCTCAGACAGTGCCAGGAGTAGCATTTTGAAATTGCTATTGCAAACTCAAAGGAAATAGCTTGTATCCTGTGGGGGCAGGGGGATAAAACCCCTGGAGTAACTTTCACTCCCTCACTATAATTTATGTTGCCTCGATTTGCATTCTGTTGTTTTTCAAATGCATAGGATTCATTTTATATGGCTTTTCCTTCCTTGCATCCTGCTCACTAGCTAGATCATCTGGTGCATTCTCATCCCCTGAAAAATAGGTTCTCTGGCAGGACAGGAACAGGCCTCTCTTTATTCAGTATACTACTCTTGCTCTAGTGAGTGAAGCCCTTTTCTAGATTGGATGCCATTCTTCCATGCAGGGTGTGTTTCCTTCTGCTCCATGTTACTAGGATTTTCCCCTCTTAATCTTAAATATGCTTTTTGTCAAAAATTTACCCAGTTTTTTACTGCATTTATATCCCCATCTCCCTTTACTTAGCTGATTCCCTCTACTGCTTGCGAGCTAAAATTTAATCTAGACACCTTTCCTTCTCCCTTTGTTCCCATGCCTGGCTGTAGCTAAATATTATGCTTAATATTCTTTATGACCTACATAAAGAATTTAGGGTGCATTTCTCTCTTACTCCCTATTCACCAGATGATAAACACAGTGTGAAAACAGAAGTCAGTGGTAATATCTGTCTTGTTACACTGGGTTCCAGTTTTCAGTCAAACTTCTTTATCTTCAGTTATCTTCATCATAAAATAGAACATATATATGTATCTCATATATGTATATGAAAAGACAGAAATATCAATCAGACTCTTTTAGAGTGGAATACTCTAAATTTGGTAATAACAGTGTCAAGACATTAATTTTTTTGTCTTGAATATTTAAAGAGAGAACAATACTTAAGGCAAAATTGTGATTTATCATAAAAATGTAAAAAATCTGAATTTTTGGTTTCCGTAGTTTATTTTCTTAGATTGAAAATAGTGTCCAAAAAAGTAGATAGGAATTATTGTCATTTTGGGTAGACACAACAGTCCCAATTTCCTGCATGTGTTCTCTTTGTGTAGCTGACATCCACTGGTCACTGGTGCAGAAATCCACAGGCACAGGCCTAGGATTCATCCTCTTAGAACCTGGGCCTCATTTTTAATTTGAGTTCGTCTCACTTTTGCTTAAATTTTCTTAAATTAATTTTAAATTTCTCTAATCTATGAAGTATTAAAACCACTGTTTTCTCTCTGTGAATAAGCTAGTTTCATATGGTCACTTTGACTGCCAAACTTTTGTTCTTTTTTGTTGGCTTTTTTTTTAAGTAAGTCAGATTGAACATTGGAAGTTTCTCATTGTGAGACATATTCTTTGTAATATTTTTATATGCCTATTTTAATTTTCAATACCTTTTTTTTTAAAAAAGTGGAAAATAGGACTCTTTTCAGTCTTCCATGATCAATGTTGTCTCTGCACATACAAAAATGAGTAGCTCATTTCGTTACAATGTTGTTCTGGGAATTGCATTCTTTTGTGTACTCATTTTGACTCCCAAATCTTTTTTGTGAACCACTGCTTTCCAATACCTACTGTCCTATTCTGGAAATATGGCTTGTTGCTGGATTTTTCTTTTAAATTTTGCACATTCCAGTGCATTTGTATTGTGCAGGAAAAACAGCTTATAGAGAGATGCTTAGCAACCATATAAAGTATCTCCAGCATGGATCAAGAGAAGGGACTTTTTTCCCCTGTAATTTAGGGCCTTTACTTAATTATTTAACAACTATCTGGCTATCAACTTTTAATTGGGTAATAAAAGGCCTTTGTTGTCACCTTGTGAGACTGTCAGTGGATGAAATAGGGTTTTTAACTCTGAGATTAAAAAAAGGGAAGAAGAAAGCAGATCTAGACAATTTTATACTACTTCCTGTGACTATTGCTTTTCATGGAAAATTCACCAGAAGACGCAGCTAAGATCAACAGACACTCGAATCTTTTGAACTTGTCATATTGCCTGAGTGCTCTTGGGGACAGCCAAACACCCAAAGAAGGATCCAGTCCTGGGACAATGTGAGTTCTCAGCTAGTACTGGAATCTAACTAACGAAGGGAGCAATGTTTTTTCCTAGTTATGGCTTTAAAGTACATTTATCATGCAGCTTATACTCTGGCAGAGAACCCATTCCTAATCTGTTTTAAAACAAATAGATTGTGTACAGCTGTCCCTATATCCAAGGCAAAATGATGATTTAATGTTGATTAAGAGAGAAGGCCTTTGAAGTGAGTGAGGCAGGAGCCCATAGTATGTCTCTAGTGATCATTATCAGTCTTTCCCTGAAGGGTGACTTGGTGCCAAAAGCGCTTTCCCCAAACTGGCTGAGGTGGATTCAGGAGCAAATGCTTTGTAAATTTAAAAAGACCTTCTCATTTGCAGGCCTGTGATGTCTTATTCCTTTAGCTGTATTAATGTCTGAGAATAAGCAGATGCAGTCTTTTTCACCAGTTAACTACAAAAAGGGGCAAGGTCCACTGCTCCACAGCACCGTGGGCATCACAAGAAGAGCAGCCGAGCATGCATCCTGCAGTAAAATCAAAGAAAACTTGCTGGGTTTGTCTGCTTTCCTTTTCTTTTTTTTTTTTTTTTT
>VZRX01006852.1:265881-290458 GCA_013398075.1 Notiomystis cincta
AGCGACCTAGCGTAAAATAAAAGAAAACTTGTTGGGTTTGTCTTCTTTCCTTTTTTTTTTTTTTTTTTTTTTCCATATGAACAGCTGTTTTAGCAAAAAAAAACCTTTTGTATTTAGCTTTTTACAGCTAAATGCTTTTGTGAATAATTGTAAAAGACTATAGGAAAAGCACTCAGGTTCTCTGTCTCTCTCACTTCTTTGTCTCACATGGCCATACACCAGTCACAACACGTGTGAGTGTGTGGGCCTGCACATAAATATTGTACATTGTATAGTCACACACAGGCTTACCTTGCCATCAGAAATGAAACCACTGGTAGGTCATTCAGACTTGCATCATATTCATCTATCCATCTGTCTGTGATTTGGCTAAAAAATTCACAGCACCACTGACAGATAAGAGCAATCCTGTGTTGTTTCATTCTAACAGCTGTAAGAAATGTAATTCTCATATAGCTGAGGGGATGAAGGCAAGAGAAAAGAGACCAGAGAAACTGTTTCTTTGATTGGCAATTACAATTTTCATTCATTTAGAAAAAATGCTGATTTTTTTTCTCATTAAAAAAAGGGAAAAGGGATTAATAATTAACCTGGAAAAACTCATGTCATCTCAAGTCATGGGAGACTACAGTTTTACGAAATCAAAAAGCCATCATTGCCTGTTTATTTCTTAGCATTCCATAAATAGTCATTATATATACTCTGCATGAACTGTGCTTGCCATCAAAGAGTTCATAACTACTATTTTTAGCATCCCCATTACTAACATGCTTTCTCAAATATCATGGTACTAGGTAAAAGCAAAAATATGATTTCAAGCACACAGTGCTCTTCTCTAAGTATAACCAAGACACTTTTTTCCCACTGCCTAGAAAGGACATTTTGCTATTGACTTCAGGGGGAGGGTGGGGAAGGAAACCAATCCTTTGATGGAGAAGAGTTTTGTATAACTGTCTGTAATTTAAAAATTATGTAAATCTTTTGGTGTGACAGCTGCCAGATTGACAATTCTGGGAATTTGAGTCTAGAGAAATAGCATGGGTTTCTCAACATTGCTCCATTATTGTGTTGCAAATCATGCCAGGAGGGAGCTATGTCTTAAATATACATAACCAAGTGCAGAAGAGCACTTCTAGACCCATATTGTAAAATATTAATTCTTCCTCAACCTCCTCCCTCCCAAATAACCAAAACCAGACAAGTTTTTGGCTGAAAATATTTTGTTTAGAGGCATTTTCATGAAAAGTTGAAATGATAAACCATAGAAAGAGGTTTTATATGAAATTTTCAACTATTCATTTTGTATTTAAAACTTTTCTATCTATAGATATAAAATTTAAACTTGCTTTATTTTTTCTCTTTTTAATATGACCGATTTTTGGCTTTAGTTCCTAATCTGTAGCAGAAAACATCAAAACATGGAAAAACTTGCACTTTAATATTATTTTCACATTGCCTTTCAATGCAGCTATTTTGTTAATGTCTGGCTATTTCATGGCTGAGTAAAGTGAGACATGGATAATACCACATCAAAATCTGTTTTGTGACAATCTGCTGTAAAACCTACAATTGTGAATTTGACAGCTAAATATTTCAGTGGAAGCAGAATTGCAATGAAAGGTCAGATCATTCTCCAAGCCTGCTTAATCCTTGACCTTGCTGAAACTGATGAAGGTGGTAATTAATCCCAATTATTGAGTTCGGTTTTGTGCAGTGTACAATATAAAATTTATTTAATGAAGTTTGTCTGATAAATTAGGCCTAGATTTAGTTGCTGACTGATTAGCCAGTGTCTCTAGCAAGGTGCCATTATTAGATTTAGTAAAGAGAATTATCTGGTTTAAATACATATCCTTCTGGTTATGGAATGACAGTCTGTAAACACGCCAGTCAAAAGTGTGGGGTTTTTTTTCTGAATCTTTTCTTACCAAAATATCGGGACTTTTTTAACAATTCAGTGAGAATGTTGGTTTTGACATTTTCCATTGCTTGCATGTTTCTGTTTTGTTCCAGAGGGCAATAAAAATGAATGACCTGCAGGTTTGAGGTTTGTTTCTTCTCAAAACAATGTGACACTCTGCAAAACATCCACAATTTTGGGAAAATAATTTACAAATATGTAAGAACTCCACAACAACTTAGCTTTTCTACTTTACAGCTTTCTATTAATTAAAGACATTTTGAAAATCTGCAAAGCTGTTTCAGCATCAAACACAGTAAAGTATCTTATGTAGGTCTAAGGTATAATTGGCAAAATTTAACAGAAAGACCTAAAACAAAAATGTTTCAAGACATAAAAATGGGAAATCTGCAAACCCTGTGCAGTTCTGCCAAAAGAGCTGACCCTACATAAACTTCTTTTGCCATTTACTGCCTTGATCACTTCTCTAACAGTTGTGGGACTACTTATCATAGTAGGATACACAATTCTTAGATGTTTAGTGGAATGGATCCTTAATGTCCAGAAATTTTTTCTAAACCTATGTTCAGAGTCACTTCATAATTCTTATGTATTGATTTTAGTCTATTATTTTGTTTTCATGTCTGTGGCTGAGGAGTTCCTCATTCTCAAATTTCACATTTCTTAGCTTGCTTTAAAAAATTCTTTTATGAAGTGTCACAGTTGTTTAGTATTTCAACTCTCTAAGTAAGTTTTGGGCAAAAAATTGGTCCCATATTAAGCCTATATGGTATGCAAATTAAAAATACTTATTTACAGAGTAGATCCTCACAACAGTAAGAACAGCATAATCATACAGTGTGAAAACCTATTCACCTTATTTTAATACAGCTTAAAAAGAAGATTTGTTCATGCTTGAACTAAGAATGGCAATTTTGATGTCTAAGAAAAATACTTGAACAGATCATTGTAAATGCCATGAGCAGCAGCTCTGTGCTTTAAGCCTTCTGTCACTGCACTGTCCCCTCTGATGTTAGACTGAGTTGATCTAATTTTTGCAGTCTAAAAAATGTGATAGTGTTTTGCCATGCACAACCCAAAAAAAAGCTCACTTTTCTAAATAGTATGGTTTCAAGATCTCAGTAACCAACATTTGAAAGATTAAAACTAATTACATCTACGTATGGAAAAAATACATCATCTGTTCTTTAATAAATCATTGGCCAACAAAATAAGGCTGACAACAGGGTTCCTCATAACCAGAGAATCAACTAATTATGAATTAATTAAGAATTAGTAGAGTGTGGAAAACTCTGTGACCTTCACCAGAGACTTCAGTTTCTTCCAGGGAAGAATGACAGTGAGGATATAAGGCATGAATGTAAACAGCACAAATAGATATGATTATGAATCCCAAATAATTAGAATTAATATGGGACCATCATCAACAAAAAGCCCAAAAGCTTACATGACTGTACTCTGACTTGCAGAAACTACATAAAGCAATGACGAATTAAATGTCAGAAGATTGTGAGTCCCCTGAGAAAAGTGGAGTGTAAAATTTCATGCAAAATGGTTCTTCTTGTCCCATTGTCTAAGTGATTTTTATCTCCATTTTCTCTTTTTCTCCTTTTGCTATTTATAGTGACCTGAGGATATATCTTATTAACAGAATTTGAATGACGACTTTGCTGCTAAATAGAAAACTGCCTAAAATATCTTGAGATATTATTCTATTAACTTCTTTCACTATATCTGTGGTATTCAGAATACTACTAATAAATCTGGAAAAATACACTGAAGTACATTGGTTACGAACCAGTTAAAAAAAAATGAGCCAAAAATAACATCTGCACCAGCAAATCTGCACTGCTTAGCATACGGTTTTAATTTTAAAATATTTACTCCTAAATTTTGAGAGCTGTGAGAGCTTTTGGATGTGTGCTTCTCATTAAAAAGATGCTGGCAGATAGTGTAGGCCAAATATTGGCTCCGGAGGAAGAAAGGTTTAGAAGAGACCTAATATTAGACCACATTTAGCCATTGATTTTTTTAGGCAGAAGTCCTCACTGAGTCCTATCAGAACTCACTCTAAGAAATTTATGTTAATAACTAAAGGTCTCTTTTGAGCTTTTGTCAGATAAATGTTTAACTATGGTATTAGCTGGTACTTGAATATCATGTGGTAATTAACTAGAGCTAGACTAGTTTAGGATCTAGTTTAACCTATTGTCTGATGTTAAGAAAATGTCCTTTAAATTCAGCATTAAGTATTTGAGCTTTTAGTTACTAATGCTAGCAAATAAGACTGACTCTTAATTTCCTTGGCTGTGCCCAGCCTTTCAGAGAGGTATCTATTTCCAGAGGTCCCAGATGTAAGAAGCAACCCAGTTCACTGTGAAGAGGAACAGAGCAGTGGGAGTGTGTCCACACCAGGGGTAGGGCAGGGACATCGTGTGCCAATGTGCAGCTGCAGAGCTGTTTGCATCTGTTAGTCCAAAGCCAAACCCAGGACCCTTCCTTGCAGACCACAAGACCACCCTTGGAAGGGTCACTCGTGCCATCAGTGCCTGGATGAGGATACATCTCTTTGCCGTCTGTCGCGCCTCTTTCAATGTCAGAGAATTCGGGGCCTTATTCAAACGTGTTTTTTCACAGTGGCCTCAGTCTCTTCAAGGCAGTAATGAAAGTCATACAGGACACTCCTTAGCCTTCCAAGAGTTTCAGCCAAACAGGCAATCCTGACATATTTCCTATTATATTTTGCCCTTGACTTAAATGGCTACATTAAAGGCATGTTTATTTTAAAAATTCCTTTGAAATACCTAACATTTGTGTGCTGGGTTGCCGCCTGCTTGAATCACTATCCTATTACCTTAAAACGTCTTTTTCGTTAAAACAAAATACAAGAGAAGTAAAAACAAATTGACAACACTATAAAAAGTTTTTATGTGATTGGCTAAATTTAAATATTTCTGCAACTAAACATTCCTAACTTTTTGCTGATTTTGCTTCCTTTTTGTTGTATCTAGTTTTTCTACAAACTGCATAAAAAATTATTTTTAATTGTCCAGTGATAAAAGCCATCCAGCAACAGAAAAGACTACATCTGCTTCAACAGCAGACATATGAAACCTGTGTGACAAACACAATCATTAAACAATCTGATTTTCTTGTTGGGAGGGTTTAATGCTGTTGGGTGTAGTATTAAAATGTAGAATTTGATAGTGTGTCTTAAAATTTTAATGATGTGTTCATGAATATAAAACATACTTCCATCAGTGACTTTATGACTTCTCCTCTGCATAATTAGTGGTATCTGTTTTATGAGCTTACTGTTGTTGCCTTGATCCCATGAAAATGTGAAACCACTGTAATAATTTACACCATTCCAGAGCTTTAAACACACGAGCTGGAATTTCTTCCTCTTTTCTCCTTTCATATTCCCTTGCGCTTAATATCAAAACAAAATATTAAGTGGCCTTCTTGAAAGCTGGGCAAGGAAAAAAATTCAAGGACAACAATTAATTTTAAACATTTGTCATAACAGTGTATTTGTTGCCTCACTTAAATCTGCCTTGTTATCTTCTGTTCGAGAGTAAGACAAGCTTCTTACTGCAAAGTTGGTAAATTTAGGTGAATTCAACCACTGAGGAATGTGCAAAATAAAATGTAACTACCAGTGAAAAAAGAACTACTCAGATGATAATGATTCTATGATCATTATCAGCTAACTTCTGAACTATCATTTATTGTGCAGTCTCTCTCTCCAGTCTTCCTCCTCCAGACTTCAGCAAGCACTGGACCTGTATAAATAAAGTGTCTTTGATTCGTGAAAAGGAACATAGCATTATGTTTAGACACTTAGACCAAATATTAGGCAAGAAGGGCAGCAGCTTCTTCTTTGGTTTCACATCTGTAAATCAAGGCTGATACTGGTTAAAACAATGGTGGGTTATTATGGCATTTAACAGGGATGACTAATTAATCTTCCTCCACTCAAAGAAGATAGTGAGGTTGTGAGCCATATTTGCAGACCCACATTCTAAATGAACACACGTGCTCCTGGAGGTTACTCAGGACCAGAAAATATGTCATTGTCAATGTTTTGTGCAAGGATCGTCCACAGTCTGATTCTGAGCTGTTTCCTTTCAGAATTAAAAAAAAAAATGACCACCAGAGTCTCAACTTTCAGTCCAAAAGGTCAAGTTTCTAGGGAGTTTTTGTAAATGCCATTCACAAAACCAAGCAAAGAAACAAAGAGGTAAAAATGAATGCTGAAAATAGACCAAGGCCCTAATGATGTTTTGGTAACACTATTGACTATAGCGCTTGAAGCAAGCCGAGTCTCTCATCATTTAAACAGCGTCAGTTTGCTATTTGTCTAGGGAGGAGAAACATAAATTTAAAAAAGTACTCAGTGGAAATCAGCCTTTCAGTGAAAATTGTGTAAAGAATAAAAGGATTATTTTCATTGTCTGCTAATTTGAATTTCTTACTAAATAACACTGATTTGGTTGCTTGAATCAGGGGAGGTTACCATCTTTCTCTGAAGGTATAAATGGAGATGCATCACTGTCGTAGATGCTCTCACAGGAGTAGCACTTCTTGCTACACTTTCTAAATTGTCTAACCCCTTTAACCTAGATGTCTGAAAAGTCATCCCACCAGAAAACCTGGACATGAGAATAATTTGGGCACTGCACAAGAATTTGGATTACTGCACAAGAGGCAATATAGCCTGATAAGCAAATGGAGTAAAAAAATTCACTCTTTTAAAATCATGTTCATTAGGAACTGTTCATGCAAAAAAAAAAAAAAAGACAAAAAACACCAACATACCACAAAACATGATGTTCTGAATTTCTTTATGATCTGGGAGGGAAGTAAATATCAGTGTATCAGCATACCTCAAGGGACCAGAGCTTCACTACTCACTCAGTTATAATGCAAACAAGGATTCAGATCCTGCTTATCTCAGCTCTTGCCTTTTGACAAACATCAAGTAGTCCTAGATGAAAGATCCTTACTTCTCACTACCTTTCAAAGTGTCTGCCACAGAAGGGCTAATCTCACCCTGTTTTTTGCTCCCTGCAGCATGGCTGGGGAGGTGGAACTCTGATTTAAATCAGCCCCTTTGCTACGGGACTAACAAGTCAAAGAGTTAAATTAATCTCAGTATTTGGCTCTCTAAGCCAGTTCCAGTTTTGCACTCCCTATTTGAATTTTACTGGACTTTCTTCTGAAGAACATTTCTTCGTATCTTACTTCAGTGGGAGGTTATCTCTTTCCTTTGAAGGTTATATTGTGATTGGCAGAGGGTCAGGAAACTTCAGTCACATTGGCCTGTTACGGAAATACTTTGAAAAATAAATGTGAAAGACAAATGTTAAGTAAAAAGACTCTTTAATCAGCAACAGTTCCATAAGACTTCAGGCCCAGAGAGGTATCCACAAAAGTTTTGTTTACACAGTTTATTAATACAGATATGCGGGAGCAACAGGAGGGTCTCTGTTGGCTTTGATAGCTGAGCTTAAGATACAGACGAGGTTCACACTCTGTTGGCACAATGTTCACAAAGTTACAGGCTCAAACACAAACACCCTCTTTGGCCACTGTCAAGATTTCATATACATTAGAAGGCTTTTGTTGTTAGACAGTGCTGTAGGATTCTCCTAAGCTTTGTCTTGCCTCCACTAAGCTTGCTAAAAGTAGTATTCTATCACTTTATGGATGGCATCAGCAAGATCAGCACAGTACTGCTTGAAATATATTCTCACAATACAGAAGGGCTAGGATATCCCATATTCTATTACATTTTAAAATTTTACATTTTCTAGTTTTCTAATTTTACTCTCAATTTTTATCTATATATACTAAAAGGAAGTGAGACAGAAATTTAAGAACAAATTCAGTATGCATTACATGATATACAATCCAAGTACAAATAATTTTGCTCTGAAATGTCTGAGTGGATTTTGCACTTTTTAATGTATAACTCCAAATGCACTTATAAGTGGATAATAATATTAGAAATATTATAAATAATATCAAAGCTGGCTAGGAGCCTACTCTTTCTGGATAAATCCATTTTATTCTCACCAGTAGCAAAGGGAGCTGTGTGCAATCAGCAGAAGGGCATATATCCCTTGGATTTAAAGCTTGAGCTGTCTTTATTTGATTCAGTTGACCTTAATAGTCATGTTTGCAGGGAGTCCAATTAGCAGCTGGTTGTAACATACTGTACCATATGTGCTGGATCTCTAAGGCTCAAGTCGGAGCTTAAAGATGGAGGGTCAGGCCTAGATGTCATTTTTATAAAAATAAATTTTCTCTAGGCATTTTAAAAGTAAAAAATAGTAGCAAACACATTATAATAGTACTGCCTTTATGGGAAATGGCAATTTAAGCAGCAGCCCATGTGTTTAACTTTCAGTAGGTCAAAATGTTGTATGGCACTTCATGGATTTTCTTCACAGTATTCTGCACTGTATCCCCACTGCCCCCACTGCCATAGGGTACAGTCAGTCCAAGTGCCATTACCTGGAAATCTTCCCTTGCACTGGTGCTCTGAAATCTGCATAAATCTAGAGCAGGAAGTTAAGACCCTGTAAAGCACAGATTTGTTCTCAATTAATTAATTCAACAGCAAAATGTGAAAAAGATGTTCATGTTCTTCCTGGTTTCATCTACTTACTCTCTCAACCCCAGTTCCAATTTATTGCCTGCCCAGCTGTGCCAACACAACTGTTTATATGGCTCTGCTCTGTGTCAGATCAGTGCACTGGTATAAAATGATACGAAAGACCTAAAAAAAATATAAGGTAAAAAAAGTAACAATAATTTTCTCTTTAACTGACCTTTTTTTTTTTAATTTGATAACTGAAGAATTGTTTTGAAAAATTATTCATTTTGAATTATTTCCTTTCCTTGCAGCTATGTTTCCATTTCATATTTTAATTGGTGCTATGACTCATTTTTCTTGTTGCACTCCACTGTTTGGGGATTCTAATGACAGGAATAACACACAGGTGAAATTTCAGCACTATCTATGTGCAAAGACACCAACATTTGTTTGCTTTAGATGTATTTTTATGCACAGACAATTGAGGGAAGCTTCCTGACCTGCAGCTTCCATTCAAGCAGCTGAGATCTCACCCTGGGGCGGGCTAGAGAGGGAAATTGCTGTGGTCAGGTCAGTTGTCTGCCCAGCTCAAGCCTCTGGCACCTCTGAGTGCTCAACAGCAGGCTTATGTTTAATCCTAAACTTCAGACTTTCATCTTTTTCAGAAGGGATGAATGAAATTTGTTTATGCCAGACAAAATTTTATCATTTCCAAAAAGCAAAGTTTAGTACTAGGAGAGAGATAACCTTTTCATGGTTAAAACCACTACTGTGCTCATTCTGGCTGTGGTTCCCTTATCCTTTCTCCCTACCATCTCAGCAGGTCGTTCAGGTTCATAAATGCACATCATGGAGCAGCAGGGGCCTGATGGAGTGAATGCAACTCCACACCTGCACAGCTCTTTGCTTGGATGTGTTCTGCCCAGCACACCTGCATGGTGGATGAGGGAAAGAAATGCAACTTCTCATCCAAACCCTACTAAATTGATTGTATCTGTAAATAGATACTAAATCTGTATGTGCATATGGCAAACAGAGCTTTTCTGCACATACTCAGACCTCTCAGAGATGGGTGAGTAAATCAAAGATTCTGGTAGCGCATGATCACTTTAAAAAAATGCAATGGTCTTCTAGAGAATCTTCTAATGGGCCAAAAAAAAAAAAAAAATTAGAAATCCAGTTCCATATAAAATTAGAGGAATGAGGAGGAGATATATACCTGCCTTCTAAAGTTTCTTCCTGAATGATAAGTTGATTCTGGATCNAGATTCTATTATTGGCCAAAAAAAAAAAAAAAATTAGAAATCCAGTTCCATATAAAATTAGAGGAATGAGGAGGAGATATATACCTGCCTTCTAAAGTTTCTTCCTGAATGATAAGTTGATTCTGGATCACGAGCAGGAAAGCTGCAGGATTTGGTTTTGGTGGAACTCTCTGAGGGAAATATAGTGCACATATATGTTCCTCCTCTGTGCAATGCTTTGTGAATAAATAGGGATAGTGGGACCTTGACACCAATTCCCAAAGCAGCACAGAAACAAGAGTCACTGTAAAACTTTTTCCTTTCTGATAATGCATTTGGGGTTTTTTTATCATTACTGCTAGGTTTCATGAAGCAAGAAATATCTCAACGAGCGATTAAAGATAACTTGACTCAAGATTAATCAAGAGTGATTTGGAGTAATTTATCACATTATTGACCAAAACACCTATACACACAACCATATCCCTTTCAGATTCTCACTGTTAAAGGGTTTGAATAACATCAAGTCATTTGAACTCTGTGAATTCAGACACAGAAATCTGCTGATTTACATGCTGTAAGGAGAAACTAAAGAACAGGGCAAGATTACTCTTTTTAACATGCTTGTATTCCTGCTTTTTTAATAATTGCTAATAAAGAAGGCATTAATAGCAACACTTACAGTCCTGTTATCAGAATCGGCAAGTTCCTTACAAACTTAAAAACTTTCGTTTCTGTGTAGCAAAAGTGAATTGTAATATTATCTGGAAGATCCAGGCAGGGCTGAGACCAACATTTTCTAGACCTTCATATTTTCAGTGAGTGAACTTGACTCCAGGGCTTCAAACTGTGGTTATGATTCTATCTTCTAGTAGTCATATCAATGGAGTTTTTAATTTTCCTGTTTCCCAAACCTTCTCAAGTGATTTTATTCTGTTCATCATTGTTTTCTCCTCCTTAGAAGCAGTTATCAATTCAGCAATTATTCACAGAATAAACTGCTTTGAACAAATGGTGACAAAGCCAGTCTGGAGATGAAGCTGAAGAAAGGGGAAGATCAGACAACACTGGCAGCCAAGTAACATTATATTCAATTCGGTTTTGGTTTAAAATGCATTTAATTTGTCATTGCAGCACAAACTCATTAGTGTTTGCAAAGTGGCCAATGATGGCTTTGCAGACCTAAATTCCAAGATGTCAGTAAAAAACAGACATCTAATTTTAAACACTATTTAACACCATAGACAAGTCATCAGTGCCAAAATATATGTTAAAACTTGTGATTCATAACACAAGACAATTGACAATCTCTATCGATACCCTTACTTTAGCATGTGTGGATACACGAGTTCATGATCAATCTGGTATAAAGATCTGTCAATGTCAGGACATTCAGACCTTCCCAATAAACAAGTAGCTGACATTTGTCTGAGGCATCCTTTAAAAACCTTCACAACAACCTGAACTCACCTCATTGTTGTAAGAAACCAGATGAGTTTCCTCACTTGCAGTCAAGGAGAAAATATAGTCACTGCCTGAGCTCTTACAATTTCCAGATGTCTATTGACATACTACCCAATCTTTTTCTTGACATTTAATCCCTTTTCCTGAAAAAGCTAGGAAAAGCAATGTAACATATAGGAAAATCTAAGGCTGTATTTTGTTGTTTATTCAAACAGTGTAATGTATATACATTATATAATAATAACTACACATATATAATTATATATATACACTATACTTGCATATACACATACACACACACAATCATATATATACATTACTTTCTTGGGAGTGGCTGTTTAACTAAAGCAGATTGTACTTCTCTGCTTTATTCTAGTTTTTTCAATGTCATTAAAATAAGCTATTTAAATCATTGTCACTAACATTTTTAAACAAAAAGTTGTGAACAGGATTATGAGGAATGACCCCAGCACTTACTGATGAACATTAAACATTGATGCCTTCTATGTTTCACAATATGGCTAGAAAATATGTGGAGAAAATAATTCATCTGTTTCTCAGGTTTCTATGTGTCTGCTGCTCAGAAAACAAATGGTAATAGGACTTGATTTTGTGTATTCTTGACAAAACTTCTCCACTTTTTCATTCATATGAACAGGTTAAAGTGGACTAGCCTTTCTTGACTTGTACAGAAAGAAATAGTAAGCTGATTTGAGAAACAACTATGCTTAACTCAGCTGTCTTAACATTATGGGACAAATTCTCCATCAGCTATATCCACATGCAACTTTTATCATTTTCTGAGGAAGCATATGGCTCTAAGCACTGCTCTCATATTTTAACTGCTGCCAAACACACATGCGCACGCACATACAGGCACAGTCCTGTCCCTTCCCTTAGTTCAAAGCTAGGAAGGAGATTGTTTTGAGATTTCAAACACTTTCCTTGTCTGACTCAGAGCAAAAAGTTGAAATCTCATAAATTTTCTTCTGTGTGCATTCAAAACAAAAGCTTGGCTTGAGATAATGAAAATACTTTTGTAGGATTTTTATTATTCTTAGATACTGCCATTTGTCCTAAAATATGAGAGGAAAAAAGAAAAGAAAAGAAAAGAAAAGAAAAGAAAAGAAAAGAAAAGAAAAGAAAAGAAAAGAAAAGAAAAGAAAAGAAAAGAAAAGAAAAGAAAAGAAAAGAAAAGAAAAGAAAAGAAAAGAAAAGAAAAGAAAAGAAAAGAAAAGAAAAGAAAAGAAAAGAAAAGAAAAGAAAAGAAAAGAAAAGAAAAGAAAAGAAAAGAAAAGAAAAACTACTTATTGAATTATTGAGGGGTTGATTGGTTGGTTGGTTTTTTGTTTGTTATAAAAAATACAAATGAACCAGATAATTTCAGTGGGTTTTACTTTAATACCTTAGCCCTTCCTTCTAAAGAAGCTTAGGTAGAAAACTCCTCTGATCACCAGTTACTCCGATGTCACACCAAAACTCAGAGCTGTCACCTTTTCATGGCAAGGATTAAAGCCGGTTTCTCGGTCGGTGCTGGGATGACGGAGAGAGCAGAGAGGTGGCGCGATGTGGTGACAGGAGCGGGGGGAGGCTGTAGTCACCGTTCTCTTCCTTATCCTGCCGCCGGCTGGATGCAAAATCCTCGCAGATCCTGTGGCTTTAACGCCCAGAGGTCAACTCTGGATGCCACCGGTGTTTTGCTGGAAAAAGAACTCCTATTGTCCTTTACCAGTGCAATGCATTACAGTCCTTCACAGCTCAGGAGCGTAGCTCCACAGGGGTTATACCTTTCTGTCCTCTGAAAAAAAATTACCTGGGCAGAAATTTGTGCTCCGGGTAGAAGTTTCCTATCTTTTCAAGCATGACAGGAATGAGAACTTGGAAAAGCATTTGCACATTGTGGTACGTGTGCTCCTGCGTAATTACTAGCATGTTTCTCAGCAGGCAGATCATTGCGAGCGGCTGATTTTCCAAAGTGGCGACCATCCCCCCTTGGCGACTGTGATGTGAGAAGTGGCTAAGCAGTTCTTCGGGATACCAGGCTGCTCAAATGTGCTCCTCAAGAGACAGCAGCATATAGCAGCATATAGCAGCTTGGTTGCCTTTCTTCTGAACAGATCCCTCTGATAAAATCCTGTCAGACTGAAGGTGATGCTCCCTGGTTTTTTGTCATGTTAATAAGACCTTTGGATCAGTTACACTTATTTTATGTTATTGTGCTGGTTCTTAATTTTTTGTGGAAATACAGGCTTGAGCAAAAGAATCTGGGCTCTTCCACACCTCTTAAAATACAGCATTTAGAGAAGTTTCCAGTAAAGGAATGAGTGTTGTCAGCTAGTTAGCACAAGTCACTGGAAAAATCCCTCAACTCTATATAGGCAGAATAATTACACACAAATGCATTCGGAAATCCTATGGAAAATGTAGTCCAGTGACCTGGCATGGTTACAGCACAATTTAGCAAGTATGTTAGAACAAATTACTCCTTTTAACCATAAGCCATTCTGATTCACGCTTTTAACGAAGGTCTGTGCCACACACTAGAATACTTCTCACCTCATTACTACCCATAAAAAGCAATGATCCATTCAAAGGCTCCTCATATCTCCCAAATGAGATGTAAAAGAGCCCACTCTTTCTCAATCTGGCACAAAAGAGAACGGCTTCTTACTTCAGCCTTTGATGTTGATCATTAGGATGTTTACTAGATAAAAGAACTGAAAAATTTATCTGTGTAACTTCACTGATGTTGTGTGTTAGCGTTCTGCCTGCTGGCCCCTGGCTCCCTATTTATAAATGTAAATCCCTTGTTGCTGTTTAGGGAAGGAAAAGGGTTTCAAGATTTCCCCAGAGCAATTATTTTCCTCTCTCTGTATATAAGTCTGTGTATTTATATTTAAAAACTATACAACAAAAGGGAAGAAAAGGGTGGAGAGAGAAATATCCAGTGAACTTGAAGAATATAACGAGGTAGTAAAACAGAAACTATGAACTGAATAAAAATTAAATGCGACATGCTGTCTGATAAGCAAGTTTAAAAAAATTAATCATGTGTAAATTTAAGCTAGTTATTGCCCAAACACATGCACACATACCACACACACACTGCATGTCATGGTGTGTATTTAAAAGTGTAAACTGCTGCCAAAAAGATGCAAAATTTTAAAAATATCAACATTTAAAAACACACAGTGCTGCAAATACCATTTTCTCAAGGAGGAATGTTCTTATTTCTTAGTAAGCCCATATATATTGCTTTGATTTTGCTCTTTCTTGAAATATCCCAGCAAGAACTTTATTCTGGCATCAGTTTTACTATTTTAGTATATCTTAGCAAACTGCTTTCTGACAAATTCTTCATTGCCTACTCCAGCACCATTATGGCAATGGCAATGGTTAACTCACAGGCCTTGCAGTCAGTGACACAAGGTGGCCCAAGGTCTTCCCTGACAAGCTGCTAGGGTTTAATCTATTCCCCCAGAATGGATGGGCAATGGTTAGAGTAGGGTTGAGTTATACCATATGATACTCGGGTGTGCCATTCTGGTTCTGTCCATGGGGATGACCCCACCCTAAGTCTGTCACCACAATTGTTTATTTAATTACTTTCTAATTAACTCAGCCTGCTTTGAGAGTTTTTAGCTAGTAAAGATTTGCTTATTGGAATTATGTCCACTGAACCAAATCAGAACCACAAGCTTTTGAATTTCCTCAACAGATATGAAAACCTGAAACACCTAAGGGCTTGGCAAGGTGGCACACATCTTAGCCATGTGGTGTAGCCATAGACAGATGTGTTGTGCATCAGTGAGATGTATGCAGAAGCTAAAGGGTTCATCTCCACCAGACAGTGAGGATCTAGAAACCCACAAGAGTAAGACCTGTCATTCTTGGTGAGGCCAGCACTTTGTTTAAATTGGTATCTTGTTCCAGCCAACAGTGTGTGATACTCCAAAGTAACATGCAAGCCACCCCACAACCACCAAAAGTAATACCCTAAGTAATAACCTGCCTGTAGGAAAAAAAGTTTCCTTTTTAATCTCAAGCAGTTAGTTATGCTGGGAAGCTTGAGTATTTTAAATCCCTTGTATCTTATCCTAGGTAAGTATGGATGTTTTATTATCTGTATAAATGTCTAATCATATTTAAGTTCTGGAAAGCCTATCTTTAAAGTGCTATAGCAGCATTAACTGATCATCCCTTAAAAGGGGAGGTAGGTAAGTGTACTCTTGCCATCTCTCCCTTTTCTTAAATATACAAAAAGTAAAGTATGGAGTGCCTCAACTCTGTGTTCAAGCCAAACAAAGACTGAATATAAAAGCTGGAGTTAAAATACTGGAGGTCATGATTCATAGCATAGCATGCTTGCAATAGGTTTCAAAGTTCACATGCATATTGCTCACATTTATCTAGGACATTTGAGGGCAACATTTTCTTATTTTCTGCTTATCAACAAATTTACAGCAACTTACTAAAAATATCATTTGGTAGTAGTCAGACTACTGCATCTTGGAATCTTTTTTTAGAAGTAGCCTAGATAGACTCAAATCTGTCAAGATTCTTCGCAGTTTTGGGTCAGATAGCATTTAAAAAATAGAAGAAAGAAAGACAATGAATCATTACAATGTGCATTGAATTGGTACTGCCTTTTGTTGTGTATCTCTCCAGTGACTGTCACAACAGCACCTATGAGGATTCAGAAACTCTGTAAATTGCAATAATAATAAAGTAAGCATGAAAAATAAAAAGCTCCCATCTAAATTTTTAACAGGTATGCTCAACTCTTATTTCCTAAGTGCTTTTTCCAAATACAGTATTCAATCACCTGTGGCAAAATCATAGGTAATGATATCAAACACCAAGAAACACTTAAGCTATCCTGCTTCTAAATTAAAATGCTGAATCTGTCAGAAATATTAACTTGGCTTTAAATATTTTGAACCTTGTTCAACTGCATTTAAGAAATGACAATACTCTAGGAAGACTTTTAAGAAAAGAACTTTTACAAGTATGTTGTGTTTGGATAACAGATGCAGTGCTCTGTTGTATTTGGAAGCTTAAATCAATATTACTCAAATACCTGGTTAGAGATTTATCTGTCTTGAAAATAGAATCCTACCAGTGAGCAGTAAGTGGGAGGAGGAAGATTGTAGACATGGTGACAGTTTTATTCAAACTCTCACTATCTTCCTTCATGCATAAATTTGACTGTTGTTTATAAATATCTTTCAGATATAATTCACAACTTCCGTTAACTTAACCTGTTGATTATAAAATCTATCCAAAAACATAGGAGAACAATTTGATACCAAACATTCATGGCATTTCCATCTGCACTTGAAAATCCACATTTATTTTGTAATCTTGTGGTAAGAATGAAAAAGGCACAAACACCACCAGCATGAAGCATTTTCAATCACAATTGTCATTCACTGATAAAAGTTCAAAAATCTCCCAAAGCCAGTACAAATAATTGCCGATGCTCCTCTCTGCTTTTGCTATCAGACTGCAATAAATTCTTAGATCAAGATAGTCTAATGAAAAATGTTTAGAGGGGAAAAAACAAAAAAAATCCTTTTGTGCTTTATCATGGCTCAGTTGTATAGGTTCCCAAGAACAAGAACTTTTCATACTTGTTTCCAAAACAGTACATTTAGGTATCAGCCTATCTTTTTTACAGCTGACGTGTATATTATTTTGTAACAAAGAGACCTGTCAGCTGTATTGGACTGTTTATTGCTTTGACAACTTGATTTTGACTTTTTCTACGTGATTTGCCAAGATTAGCTTTTATTTACAGGGTTTTATGTTCTAAGATGAGGTGAAAGTAAGAACAGCAAATATATCTTTTTCCCTGACATCTCCAATAATTTTACCTGGTCAAATGTTTGGATACATAGAGCTGCAGTAAAAATGCATGATTAGTACACTCCCCTGTGGATTATGAACAGAAAGCATGTGTTGGGCTTACACACAGACTGTGATTTACTCACAGTCACATATGAAGGTATTTGCTCTGTCTCTCCAGTGTCTTTAGTGCCCTTTTCTCATTAAAGAAGACAGATACCAACAGATAATGAAATGGGTCTGTTCTGCAAAATACAGATCTGGCTTTTGAAATGAACATCCTGACCGAAGTACAAGAAGACAATTTTCAAAGATGATCCTGCAAAAGAAAAATATGCTGTTTATTTGTCACCACTGCTACATAAAATATCACAGTGATGGATTTTGTAGTGTCAGATAAATTATTAGAAATAATTCTGTAATCTATTTTCAAATTACGGGTTTGAAGTTCCATACATGCCATAAAGTGGTAATAGCTTTATAACTATCAGCATGAAGCAGATTTTTAAAAAGGCTTAATAGAAACTCCAGATTCCATAAAAATACACAGATTAAATTCAGAGTTACCAGTCAAAATGACTGCACAATAAGTATTCAATTCATAACATCTGTAACAGTAAATAGCAGGTTTTAATGAATTTTGTTGTTTTAAAACACTTGCCAAAATGATCCTTTGCATCATGTCCCTGTTCATCATAAAGCTGCTCACTCTCACTTAGCACACAGCAAATGGAATAACATAGTAATTTGAATAAATGCAGCTCTTCCTGAAATGTCTTCTTTTAAAGAGTTTCATCAAGATCATGGATTTACTTCGGTCTTACGAGCTTTCCAGTTTGGCACACGGCTGAGAGGTTTCTGTGAAAAGCCTGTGGGATGCAGGAGAGAATGTGAGTGCCTCAGTAGATGGCACCCTTCTCTCTGTCTCAGAGAAGGAACCTGCACTCAGCCCCTCTGCTACTGCCCATCAGCCCCAGCAAGGAAAAAAAGCCAGAAAACTGCATAAACGAGGCTATTACGACTTTTCAGCAAAAGGGGTTGTTCTGGGGCTGGTGCTGAAGGCACGTCCGGCACTCGATGTGCAAGCACTGTGAGAAATCCCAACAAGGCACGTGAGGAGTCGATGGAGATCAATCAGTGTGACTGCTGAGAGTATGGGAAGTTAATCACAAGGATCAGCCCTTGTTAGAGGCATCCTTGGGGCAGAATGAGGTGTAATTATGGCTACAAAGCATGCAGCACATAGCTTCTACTGCAACCAGGATTTAGCCCTTATTTGGTTATACCCCCCTACTCTGCAAAGGCTACTCAGTACCACAGATTGAAGGAGATGGTAATACAGCAGTTGTTTGCTGCCTCTCACTAAATTATTGAGAGCTTAGGTTTACTAATGTCCAAAGAAAGTCTTCTACTAATCACTGGATTACTGAAGATTTGAAATTAGAATCTCTTTAAGCAAAGACATATTTGAAATAAAATAGATGTACAATTTGTTATCATTTGTTTCTGCTAGTTTTACTGCAATCTTCATGTACCAGTCACAGGTTTTTTATCTGAGGCACTATATAGCTAATGCCGTCCTGACAGAGGTATATATAAAATAATCAATAGTTTGTGATCATCTGGTTTTAGTAATAAGTGCCACAACAGTTTATATGTAAGGCAAGCATATTTTCAAACTAAAAAAGAAGCACTTTTGGGGCAGTATTTTCTACAGTCATGAAATGTCTCAAGTGCTCTGTATTCTGGCTTCTTTCTTTGATCTGTCTGCCTGGGTCAGAAAAGCTTCAACTGGAGCAGATCAAAGAAAGCCTGAGCAATGCCTCTTCCTCCTGAACTTCTCCCTCCTTCATTTCCCTCTGCTCTATGGTACTGGAAATCACATCAGACAAAAAAAAGGGCAGTAAAAAGTATCCCTCTCCCACAGGCCACATCTCCTCCGATCTCTAGGGTAGAATTTCATGTCTTTGTCAGACAGGACCCTCAGAGCACTGGGTTTGTTCACACTGTGGGGCTGTCACCAGCAGGTCACGTTGGGTTTGGTCCCTGAGTGCCCAGGAACTCGCGGGTTCCTGCTCTCACAGCTCTGCATCCTTAGCAGGGCAAAGCAGTTGAGTTGGGTGGGATCAGAGACAGGCAGCAGATCAGCTGTATGGAGTGGGCAGTGGGGGACAGCAGTACAGCAAACGTGTGATGGCTGTCCAGAGATCCAATGGCAGCAACACTGGGCAAAAGCAAGGAATGGGGACGGGGGTGTGCCATCAGTAAAAAAAAATAAAAATACATTATGTGAATGAAAATGGGAAACTTGACACTGTAAGCAGTGGAAACAGCTCAAATAGTAAAATCCCAATTCTGTATCTATGAAATAGATGGCGATATCTAGTTATTTTAGAAAAAAGAAAAAAAGAACTATAAAATACTATGGATTTTTCCAGCCTAAGTAACAGTAAAGATTTTCTCATATAAGCATTCTAGCAGAAATCAAATCAAATATATTTTGAAAAGGATAGGGGAATACAAAAATCTTTAAGCAAAAGAAATTATATTTAAAGGCTTATTACAAATAAAAGGGCTAGAAGGCAATAGACTTGCTGAAAAACATCCTTTCTAGAAAATATTTTAAATAATATTTTCAAATAAAACAAGAAGAACCCTGCTGA
The DNA here is from genome assembly GCA_013398075.1 of Notiomystis cincta. Taxonomy (NCBI): domain Eukaryota; kingdom Metazoa; phylum Chordata; class Aves; order Passeriformes; family Notiomystidae; genus Notiomystis; species Notiomystis cincta. The sequence goes on from VZRX01006852.1 coordinate 285,625, forward strand.
CATATTTTTATATTTTCTATTCTAACTGCTAAATAAAATAGAAGTCTATTTAAATGGAAAAAAAAAAGTAATACTCTTGGGGTGCTTCGGATCTGTGAAAACCACAGAAAATTTTTGTAATGTAACTTTAAAATAGCTTTGCTCCAGTCAGCTATCTGATAGCTTGACTGCTGGTGATAGATACCAGGTATCTCTTGCTGGCAGTTCCCCAGCTTCAAGGGAGCACCAATGTGATATGGCAGCACAGGGCAGATGTGGCTGCTGGGCCAGCAGTGAAGCAGTTAACCATGAGAGGGGAATTGCCTGCAGGAATGGGAACTGTTAAAAGGTTTGCCACAACTTTAGGGAGGAGAATGCAAAGAAATGGACATTTCTTTAGCTCTGCCAGTGTTGAAGGCAAGCTTTCTTTACACTGGCAATTGGTTTCCTTTCTGTGCAACATTTTCAAAGCGTCCTTCAATAGCAATGTAAAGAGAATTTATATGCAATATTTCATATTTTTCATATATTTTGTATAAATCACGCAAAATGCTGATTTAAAGTTACTTTTCTTTTACATTAAATTTCAAATTTCAGAATGCATACACATTTTAGGAATCCTGCCAGTGTTATGCCTGAGTGAAGTCACTGGACCAAACTTTGCTCCTCTATGTACTGGTGTAAATACTGGGAAGTTCCATTGTAGCCAAAATCACAGTTTGGTACCTCCTACCTCAGCCATTTGCTCTAAAGGGATATTGTGAGATTGGACCTGGTTAAGCTTGTAGCTTTGAAATAACTGTCAGGAAGACACAAATTGCAAGTATAGGAATGAAACTGCATGCTCCAAAGTGATATAAAAGCTATTCCCAGATGTTTCCTTTCTGAAAATGATGTGGACATCTCTGGCCTGGAAGGCTTAGACTTATTTGGTTGTTGGCAGAGCAGATGGGTGGTACTTGGGCTGATATTGCTAATTTTTGATAAGATGATAGTTATCCTCCTCTTTTACTGAACAGCTTTATGCTGGTTCCAACTTCTCTTTGTGTGCAAGAGATGGAAGAGCTGGAGAGTACTTCCATGCCTGATCTGAAATAAACTGAAAAGCAAAATCTGCACTCCAGTCTATCTAAAAGATGAGGTAAGTGAAATACTTGAAAATACTGGGGACTCAATCTGCATAAGGGAACTCAGGATCACAAATTTCTGGTTTATAGTAGCTTTTTTCCTCTAAGAGTTGTTCCTTCTCTCTAGGAGCTATCTCAAAAGACATAAACTGCACTGTTTCTTAGAATAAATTTAGTAAGTAATATTGTGATATGTATGGAAAGTGCATCACTGATGTGAAATTTCATTTCCGTGTAAGAAATAATACTCAGTCAAGATATGATTGATTTATTTTGACTCTGAGTAAAACCTAGTAAGAGAGAGGAAAAGGATGCTCTATAATGATCATGTAAAAATATTTCCGCGGAAGTAAATTTGTTACAAGTTTCTTTTTCACTTATTTCAAATCCTGAAAACAAAGCTTACTGCTCCACTTGTTTCTTAAAGAATTATTTCTTCTGTTCTGATGATACCATTTAAAGTCCCCAAGAGATTTTGCTTACCATCATCATTAATGGTCTTTACCTAAGCATGATGGAGAGAAAACAGATGTCTGAACACCCTTACATTGGATATGCAAACCTAATAGTAGGGAATATTCCTTACATACATTTATTGAATTCAAATTTATATGCACACAACTGGAAATTAAGAGATAAGTCATTATTTTGTTGTTACGTCAGGTCTTTAAAATTCCACAAATTTCTATTACAGAAACACTATGCTTATTGCATCAAGCAGCCAGCACATAAAATACTTGAATATTACAGAGAATAAAGCTGTGACCCAGAACACCTCATCCTGGTCCATAGCTGGGCTCCTCCTTGCCCTTATTTGGTTTCATCAGTTCTGCAATTCGAGATCTCAGGTGGCCCAAGCTCACGTAGAAATTATCAGGCTGCTCTCCAGACAAATGAGATGGAGGCTTGAATCTTCTCGGGTTTGGGATGGATGGCAATCCAGTTCTGCCCTTGTCTAAGTGCTCTAACCGCTCAGCTGAAGCTAACAAAGGGGTTTGAGTACCTTCCTCTTGCTCAGGGTGGGTCTGTTTTCTAAACTTAAACAATTGACAAGTAAAGACATATAGACGTAAAGACAAATAACTTCCAGCAGCTGAATTGCAGGCCACTTTTTAGGGATTTCCCATTGTCTGGCTCCAGCACTGGTTTAGCTGCATGCTTTGAGCTATTATGACTATAAAGAGATCCTTTCATGAATTTGAAATAAGGAACTTGCTTCTCACACTTCTGAGCAGCTCAAGTTTTATATACAGCATGGTGACACTGCTCCTTCAGAAGTGTAATCTTGAGCTCTTTCCCAGATACACACCAGCTAAAGCTCCAAGGGACATCTGTGCCACTTCAGGGAATGAGTCCTTAAATGAGAGGACCTGAGAATGCACTTGGGAAGTCTGCACTTGTTTTCTGAGAAGGAAACCTCAGAGATGATTTTTGCAGTTTCTCTGGGCTGGTGACTGGTGTGTCACCAGGCAATTAAAGTCTTTTATTCTCACATGTTAAAGTAATTGGTGTAGTTCAACAGTACCACAATTCAGACACTTAGATCCCAGTATGCAGAGCCTGAGAAGCCTCAGCTCAGGCTGTTTCACTTTGGGCTTCATGTTTTGTCTGCTGACTGATGGAAAGAGGCAAGCAGGATCTTGCATCCTTTCCAGCCCTAACTGCTCGAGAACGCAGAGAGTACCTTTGATTCCCAGAGTGAGTCTACTGCTGCCATTGTGTATTATACAATAAACTGTTTACATAACAGCCTTTTGTTACAGGTTTTAAATCTCAGGCTGCCAGTGTGAGGCAGAGGCTGCCAGCTGGCAGACACAGAGGTGCTTGTGCTCCAACTGTTGGAGGTAATTAACAGCCCAAACTGTCAGAAGGTGACAGCCGGCAGAAAGTTCCTGCCCTGGGGTCACAGCTGTATTCCGGCAACTTGCTTCTTGATTTACCAGTAAAATTAATAACCTAAATAATATTGGTATTAAATTATCAAACAGGGAGGACTGAGCCCAAGTTATATTTTCCACCCTCAAATTAACTGACAGAGAAAATTAGCATCAATATCTTGAAGCAAATAAGTAAGATGAATTACTTTGAGGGGAAAAAAATAGAAAAAACTAGTCCACTGAAATCTGGTGGATATAAATATTAGGATGTTGCAGACTATAATGCTGTTAGCTTCACATTTTCCTGAAGATTTCCTGGGCAATGATTACCAGCCACGAACTTTTAATCAGTGTTTCCTTTGTTTTTATGACATCTTACATCTACCTTCATCTACTGTAAGGTGGTATAAAGTGGCTTGTGGGAAGCTATAATGGTTGATGGTAGCTGAACATTTGGCTAAGATGTTAATTTTTAATACAAGAAATACAAATTCTTCAGCAGTAAATTGGCTTTTACTGTGGTTTATTTTGTGATCCCAAGGACTTTTAAGATATTATCCTTGAATGATAACCAGCAAAATAAGAAAGTAATTTTCCTACAGTGCCTTCTCACATACAAGAACTAAGTTCCAGTTATGCTGTTGTTTTCTACCCAAATTTTGATGTGGGAATAGCAATGAATTAGGCTCTTCCTGTTTATAAAGCGCTTTGATATGCAAGAAAAATAAGTAATACTAATAAGTAAAGTTTCCAAAATCATAAGCATTCTAAGTAGTAACAGTAAATCAGAAACAAGTAGAAACTTCAGAAGGAAAAACAAAAAGAAGCTAAAGCCCTGCTTTATTTTGCTGTTTTGTGTCTGTCTAAAGTGTGAGTCTCTTGTGCTTTGGAGCCTTGCCTCCTTCACTGTACAGACTGGAAGGCACAACAGCTCCCTCTTTCCTGGTGTGGGTTTCCTGGTGCAACTCAAGTCATGCTCCACTCTGAGGTTCAGTCCATTGCTGTGCTCACATCTCAGCCCAGGGATGGGGATGGGCATCCATCATTCAAGGTATCTGTAGAAATCTCATGGACATGTGCTCCAGTCTGCCAAACACAACTGCTCCATGGACAGGTATCCATCCTGAAAGCAAAGGTTTCCTGAGAAAAACTCCACACTTTTCTTAACTTTCAGGAGGATGGGAAATGGGAAGAGATTTTGTGACATTTCCTGAAAATAATATAAGCAATCTAAATAGCTGACATTTTTCATATTTATGCTCTTCACCTTCATCCCTCCTTTCCCTTCCATTCTCACGCACCCTTTGGTAATGTCACACAACTCTATAGGCAGAAGATGTCACAGAATCTTATAGAACCTCATAGAATCTAATTCCTTGATATCACTCATATGCTAAATTTGCTGCTGTTATATGCTGCAGTCACGACTCCTTTCCAGTACTGTCCTGGGCCTTGGACAGATGACTTCAGAACCAGCCCTCACAGATGGATGTTGCTCTGAGGTTCTGAACAGGTGACTCCCCTCCCCAAAAATAAATTTTCTAAGCAATAAATTAGCCTGGTAGTCAACAGGGATGAAAAGCCAACAGTACTGTTAGCAGTGCTAGATAATGCCAAGATAGACAAAATGTTTAATACTCTCTTGATTCATGATTCAAAAAACCCCAGTGATCTGAGATTACAAATTGTGTGATTAGCACTGAAAGTAACAAGGTTAAACCTCAGTCTGCAGTTACATAGAGTTACATAGAACTTCACAAAGATATCTAAAGGGGAAACAAACTTAGAATTATTAGAAATTAGAGAACCTGTAGAGGTCAAAGATCTTGAGCACCAAAAAAAAAAAAAAAA
>VZRX01006852.1:290494-335428 GCA_013398075.1 Notiomystis cincta
AGGAATATACTACTTATTCCTAAAAGTGGGGGGAAGGACAGCCAAGGAACCATGTCAGCTAACCTGACTTCAGACAGTTGAAAAACTAACAAAGCATCTATTTCTAAGTACTTAAAAGATCAACCAGTGAAAAGTAACAGGCAAAAATAATGTATTGCATCTTCACTTATTAAAATGTCAGTGCTGCTTTGCATAAATATTGATCTCATTGGAAAAGAAACCAAACAAATAGGAAAATAACTTCTTTACTTACACCTCTGTAACAAGGGTGCAAAAAGACTGGAAAACAATATGCTGAAAGGCTGTATCAACAAGAGTTCTCCTGAAATCTGTCTGGAGTCTGGTACTATGCAGTCATTTCATTAATGCTCTGGGCAGTAAAACAGGCAGTAAGTTTATTAAATTCTTATATGATAGCAAGCTGGGAGCAGTGCAAGCATTTTTGAGGACAAGGTTAGAATTCAAAATAAGGAAGACAAATGGGAGAAAGAAGCTATAATAAATAGAAAGCAATTCAATCAAGACAAATAAAATATTTAAGTAGGAACAATCAGCTTCGCAAATACTCCCTGAGAAATGTCTTGCCCAGATAGCCGTCCTGCAGAAAAGGATCTGGATGTTATAATGCATCACATGAGTGGTAGGTGTCTTAACACTTCAATAAAGTATCACAATGAGAAGTATAAACACAAGAGCTTGTACATACAGCACCAAGTTTTGCAATTGCTCAGTCAAAATTGGACAAGGCTCAGCACAGAGCAAATAAGATAAAAGAAATTATCAGACATCAAGTAAATGTGAATTCTGAGGAACAAGAGCTAAAAAATTATTATAATATTAGGGGAAAAAAGACTAAGAAGAAATGTGACATAATTATGTAAAAGATTACTAAAAAGAATAAATTACTCCCCATGTCTTCCATAGAAATGAAAATGATTTGCAGCAGCAAGAGTATTTAGTTTAGAACTTTCCCTCTATTATATCTCTGTAAGAATACTGGAGTTGATAGTGGAATACATTACATGAGGAGGTTGTGGGATCTCTGTTTCTGGATTTTTTAAATAGACTAGGCCAGATCCTGTCAGGAATGTTTTAGTTCTAGTTTATTTTTAGAAATACTTTGGAGACCAGAATACATGACCTCTAAGCATCTCTCCTAGACTCACTTTTTGTGAAAATATGTCTGTTAACTGAAGAGTTCAAACATATAGTAAATATGTGAGATGCACAATTTACTATGCATATTTCAAATCAAAACAAGCAGGCATGTGAATTCCCACTGGAACTGAAAGAACCATGTAAGAGTAAATTATGCTCAGTCCTGGATTATGAGAAGGGATTGCTTATCCAAAGACCTTGAATTCTGTACAATGTGAAAAAGTCAGCCAGAACAAATTTATAGGGCCAAGTCGTAATCCCATCACAGTCAGCAGCAAAGCTCTCATTGATTTCAGAGGGACCAAGACTTGGACAGCTTTTTTTTTTTTTTTTTAAGATCTGGCATTACATAATGCCACATGCCCATTGTTATTGAATTGATATATGTATGTGCAAATATTTCATATTGATATTTTGTTGTCAGATTGTCATTTGGTAGAATTCAGTGTGGTCAATTTAGCAAACCAAAATGCTACTAGTCAAGTAAATCTATCTGCAAGAAATATTTATGAAGAAGTCTGAATCTGAATTCCCTATTGCCTTTAAGTCTTTACAAAGTCTTATAAATGAGGAAATAGCACCAAAGATCTATTAGTAATAGTTATTTCCTAATTGCAGTGGAAAGCATCCTGCATGTTTAAATAAATATTGTTAACTCTGACCTCTTGGTTTTCCAGGACTGATAAGACAATTGTTTGACCTATATGAAGCACATACAGTATGCATGGACTGAAAGCAGCAGGAAAACAGGAAACAATAAATCAGAAATTAGAGCACTGATTGTTATAGCTAATTACATCAGACTTCTGCTTAATTTCTCACTCTGTCATTCTAACCTGATTTTCTTGCCAACAGACTTTGCAAATTGCTGGTGTCACGTACATACAGCATATAATAATCTTTAGTTACTGTGATTGACAAATGAATGAGAAGAAGAACATAGTTTATTATGGAAGAATGAACAGTGACACACACCAGATACCTGCTCAGATGCTTTTTTAATTCACTTACCTAGATATGCTGCATGATACACTTTGCCAGGACCACAGGTTTGGCATCACAACATTATAATTGAATTTGTGTCATGGTTTGATAATGCTGGACAAAGAAGGAAAAATAAGGCTATAAAAGGAGAAAAATGGCATAGATTGATGTCCACAGCAAGAGAGATAAAGTGGTAACCAGAGAAGTTAAATCAATTCTGAAAATAATATGCTTAGAATTAAGCATATTAATCAACATATTTATTCTTGATGTTATTTTCCTCATACTGCACATCAGATGACTTGGTGTCCTTGTTATTGTGTCTTTTTACATTACTCCACTTTCAAACTGTAATATCTTTCTTTGTCCTGTTTCATCACTGCCATCAGAATCTTCAGATGTCTTAAATTAGCACAGACATTTTACTGTAGCTAGAAATATTTGGTAGAACAAAATTAATTTGTAGGTATCTAAATTACAATTTTGCCCTTCTGATCCAAGTAAAAAGTCATTAGCACACTTGTTAACACATTGTCTTTCTGTGAGATGCTTTCTTTTGGACCAGCAGCTTGCTGACACTGTTTTGAGAGGTCAGGCCACACCGTGTCACAGTTGTTGATGGGGAGAGATGCAGCTTTCACTTTCCTCAATGTCTCTTAGACTCCCATCAGCATGAACTCAAGGTGAGTAGAGCCAAACAGACACACTGGAGAAGTACCAGAAGGATTAATATTATATCATCTTTGCCTTTAACAGACGGTGCCTTGTGTATTATGTACTCTGAAAGTACCCATATGACTTAGCAAGGCAACATCTGGTAAAAAAAAGGAAAGAACTCCAGGCCAATGTAATGTTTTATTCATGTGGCGTACCCATATATCATATTCCTTTATGTTACTCTGAGTATTACAAATTATTTTCTCCACAACTGTTGTCATGTCCACTTCATCCTATTCCTTTGGGATTTTTATTTGTAACTTTGTAAGGGTCAAGACCTGGAAATCAAGAAAAAAAAACAAAATACTGATGTTTTTAGCTATACATTTGCAGAGCTCTTCCATTCTCTTCCCAGAGGGCCATCACATCACTTCAACTGACTGCCGTGGTGAAAGTAGTTAATATTGGTCTGCAGTATTTGTCAGGTTGTAAGACTTTCTAAGTGTTCTCTTCTCCCCTGACTAGAAATCATAAAATTGTCCTTCCTCACCAATTTCCTATACATCAGCAGCAGTCTTTTAGTGCTCTCCTTAGGAGTCAGTTTCTGGGCAAATGTACATTCGTTAATCATTATGGACATTACGTGTTTCTACATGCAAATACAGATTTAAATATTCAAGTTGAGGTTTGAGTTTTATTAAGTTATAGTATTTTACAATTCACAAATTTTTATTCTCCCGAAGCACAACACGTTTGTTGAGCCATTTCTGCCTATCCTCCAAATTAACAGTGGAGATTACTGTTTTTTAGAACTGCTCTGTCCCTTTGCCTCATTTCTACTTTTGTATTGATAGGTTGATGGGCTTATTTAAAACTGGAAGGAGAAAGCAAATCTTATGTCTTAATTACTCACAAAGAAATAAGTATTCCAATGTCAGAGTAAGCATAATATGTAATAGACATTTAAAACTCTCTGGAAAGATTTCTGCTTTACCTATAATAATAAGGCAACTGGTTTCCTACAGCAACAAGACTGTGGCTTTAACACTACAGATAAAGCAGTAACACTAGATGACAACACAGCTTTCTGTTAGTTGTGGTGGGCTCCATTAAAGCTCTTTATATTGTTGGGGGAGCCAGCTGAGCCAGGGATGCCCCCTGGTCTTTCAGCAATGTGAGCACCAAGCCAGGAAGCTGCTCCATCTAGCAGTGCAAAAACCTTAGGAGATACTAACAGAGTAGAAGACGCCCTGTAAAAATTCCGGTTACTTTCTGATTTCCCTCATGTTATCTTGCTGAATTCCTGGCCTTGTGTTGGAGAAAGCCAGTTCATCCATCTCCATATAGAAGACAAGCAGAGTCGTGTTTGTAGCATTGTTATCAAAGAGTAATGCATGGATAAAGCAAACAAACAAACCCTAATCCAAAGCTATTTTAACTGCAGCATTAGAGCTAAGAAACCTGCTGATTACCTCTTGTTATGCATGACAGCTAATGGGACATACAATGATATGTTTAAGCATATTCTAAAACTATGTGATACGGCCAAGCTTTTTTTTTTGCAAATGAGTGGGTCCATATCCCCTCTCCATTGGTTCTGTTGTGACCTAGTTGAAGAAGATTTAAGTGCAGCAAAATCCTGTTCCTTATTTTGACATGAAAGGAAGACAGAGAGTAATCAAACTTCGAAGAAACAGAAAAATTTCTTATAATGGAGTGTCTGCATAGAGTAGCCTAAGAGATAAACAGGGGAAAAGCTTTTAAAGTAATTCCACAGAAATACAAACATCACATGTGTACCATTATCTTTCTCTAGAATAAAATAATCCTGTAGCATATAGCAGGAATGTAGTTTACTATTTTTCCCCATAATCAATAAATAGAGTTTTCTCTTGGATCTTGATTGAATAACATCTCAGTTGCTTTTCAAAACTAAAATATTAATGAAAATCGGGGAATTCATACATTTGCTGTATTTTTCAGTTTGTTGCGTGTTAACTCCCACCTGTTTGCCTCTTACTATAGATTTTGACCTTTAACACAAAAAATCTGCAATCTGCCCCTCTGCGTCAGACTCTGTACAGAAGTCCTATAAGTAGACCACCCCTTCACAGGTAAGGAAAGCCATTAAACCCTGTGAATTTTCACAGTGGATAAGCCCAGATTAATTTGACCCAGGTGTTTGTCTATTACTGTGCATGGGAACACTTGCAGTGTCCCCTTGCTCTTTCTCCTGCGGTGGTCCAGCCTTAGCACTCTCTGGACTCTAATCTAAACCATGTAAGAGTACCAGCTGGTGCAGGACTTTGTAGACAGGCTCTTGTTATGCTGTTTGTGTCACTTTGATGTATTCTTTTGCCTTACATATGAATGCTTGTAGAAGTAGGAGGAAAACATGAAGAGCCATGTGCCGGAGTTAAGTTATGGATGTCAATTCCCTTATTCAACTTTACAAAAATGAGTCCTTGATTTTATGCTGCACAAGCAAAGGGAAGTGTCAATATGAGCAAAGCAAAAATTTAGAGGTGAATCTGTCCTCATTTGCACCTCTGCAATCGTTGCTGAAGTGAGGCTGTTTGGGCAGAAGTAAGAGAGATCTGAATCTGTCCCATTAGTATTTTTTTGCATGCAAGACATTTAGTTTCATTTATATTTTGTTTTAAAAACAAACAATTAAATGAGCATTAATGGCTAAGTAATTGGATGCTAAGTCAATATGTGTTTGGACATGAGAAGCCCAACTTATTGTATCCTAATATAAGATGCTTATAAAAGAAGATGAGGTATTTTATTTTAAAACTCCATTATTTCAGCACAATTTACTAGACTGAAATAGGGAAAAGAGTAAGAGTTTTGCTGTTTATTAATGGGTAAAAATGTGAATTGCCCCACATACCCCAAACTTGTGCAACTGAAAACATTTCTAAAATTATTCATGACTAAAATATAGTACATGACTGAAAGGTGTTCTCACATGCCTGGCCCACAGGAGACACAATTTTATATTGGCAAGATTAAAAATAATGTGCATAGCAAAATTTTGCATAAGGCTAAGATGAATCTACAAGGTCTGATTATCCTCTCACAGTACTGCAGATTGGCAGCTAATAGAATTAGGCTTGTTTTAAACATGTATAACTGAATTGGGCCCTGGATAATCAGCAAGTTGGCATATCACAGACCAATTTTTCTGTTATGAATAACCCTGTGAAAATCCAGGGATACATCTGGAAACTCACTTTGCAAGTGAGATGAGAATCTGGCCATGCCTGAAAATTGTAATTAGACATAAACCAAAAGAAAAGACAGTATTTTGAATTGACTAAAGCTGAGCTTGCTACATCTGTCAGATGCACAGCAAAAAGACTGCTTATATCCCTTGGCATAGTAATGTATAATAACTCTGTAGCTGTACTTGTCTGAAGGCTGTTTATGAAGATGTAATGCATACCATCAAGACTCACATTCTGAGCTAAGTTTGAGACCATGCTAGCATTAATATTAATGGTACAGATCATAATTACTCAAAACAAGAAAGAACTATCTCAGTTATCACAAACTCAACCCGAGACTGTCAGAATGGTAAAACTTAACCACCAATATTTAAACACAAAGCTAGTAATCAAGCACTGAGTAACATTTTACCTTTACCAATTATTGATGAAAGCTGCAATTACCTCTAGACTGCTACATCTTTAGTCATCAAATTCAGATGTATAAAATTGCTTATAAACAATGGGGATGTTGAATGCAAATGAATTTCAGGTACTGCACAGATCAGCCTCTGACTGCAAAGATTGGTTTAGTCTCATTTTGAAGCAGTTCTGAGGAGTCATTTTTTCAGGAAATGTTTAAGGAAATAAATTATTTTATTCATATACTCTTAATTTTCTTGTAATTCAAACTATTGCAAAGGAAAAAGCAGTCTTTTCTACCTGATCTGAAATGCTAGTACCCAGAGAGATTTGTATTCCAAATTTATACCATTCCTTAAGTGAGATGCCTCATCCTGCCTTGAAGATAAGATTCCAGGCATTGCTCAGATACTTGGGTATAATTTATTGTAGCCACACAAAAGTCAGATCTAAATCCTTTTGGATCATGATGCCACAAAACAGCAGTTCAAAGTTCAAAGAGGGAGGCCGACAGATGCAATTAAGTTATCACTGTTGGGATAACTGTAACCCTTCCTGTGCTTTTAGAGCTTGTGGGATCCTGAAGATTGTGAAATGTTAAAAAGAAAATTAAGAAAAAAGAGCATTCTCCTCAACACTACCTATGTTTTCATTGCATAAATCACAGCAGTTGGAATAAAATATATCCAGTGAATGACTTCCTGCCATTAAGGAAAAAAAATCCAAAATCTTGTTTCCTGATGACTACAAACTTCTCTTGACAAACCTCCAGTGCCAAATGTGGTTTCCATTTACTGTTTTGGGATTTATTTGTCTATGCCAAAGTTCAGGTGTGCCAGCTCTTTGTAATAAGCCATTTGGATGAAAGCTTGGCTAGCTCAAAGGATTCTGATGTATTTTATTGCTGCCTTTTAAGATTATTGTTCAGAAATACCAACTCTAATTTTGAAATCAATTAGCCATGCAGTCTGATGAGGTGTTGGCCCAGCTCAGGTTCACACCCGCTGTCCACAGATTATTGTTAAGTTGAGTCAGGTCCTTAGAGCTGCTCTGCGTTGCCAGCATCTGGTGTACACATGTTTGATGTCCTCACAAAATGACGCTGATGGCTTAAATGGCAAGGCTCTAATGAAGAAAGCCTAGCAAGTTTGCTGCTGTTTGCCAGCAAAACATGACTTTTACAGGGCAGTGTAAAAGTCTTTTTTCCCCTTGTTTAACTCTTCCATGTCAAAAGAATATAAATCTTCCCTGGAGAGTGGAGATTCAGTGAAGGTGACAAGAACGGGACCTGAGGGTCCACTATAGGCATGAAGAAGGAAAATTCCCCTGGGATCTTGCACCTTCCTGACACCTGCATAGCCTGTACAGCCATGCCACAAACTGCTACCTCCAGAGGGAAGGGTATCTGCCTGCCCTGGCCAACGAGTTCCATTGGAGGGAAAAATGTGGCACAGACAAAAAGAGAGGCATCCAAGCTTCTCCCCAGAGAGGGAAGTGAATCATAGAGTGTTAGAATGCCTTGGGCTGGAACAGACTTTAAATATCATCTAGGTCCATCCCTTCTGCCACGAGCAGGGATGGCTTGCATTAATCCAGGTGGCTGAAATCATCCAAAATGGTTTGCACTGGTTATGCCATTATAAAATGTCTCATGGTAATGCAAACAAAGGATGAGTGTATGAGCTTATTTTCCATTACATCTTTGCAGCCTAGGAAGTTTTTCTGCAGTTTGTCCAGTTTCATGCACTAGGTCTAAGAATACAACCTCACAGGCATAAATACAAACTAAAAACACCCAACAAAAATCAAACTCACCAGACAGTGTTCTTTAACACATATAAAAGGATTAAGTACTTATTCCCTGAGATTTACTCCATCATATTCACCCGGAGGAGGGGAATATCAGCAATATGAACTATACTAGACAAAGAGCCATAGCAGGGATGTGTGATGAGTTATTTGTGATCATTATTGTGCTAGTTTATCTTGAATGATAGATGTAAACTTCCACTCTAATCATATCAAATGAATTTATAAGTATTATATCACGGGTTCAGAGCTGGAACCATTTATTAAAATCAGCCTTCTGTTCAACCTGCAATATTTTGGAGAATATTAAGTACATGCAGACTGAATTTTATCTGCCTTTCTTTGTTTTTCAAAACCAAAAGCATTTTGGTTTTTGCTTACATTAACTGTCATGGTCATGTGGTCATTTAGACCATTGTCCTCTATGCTAAGTAGAACAGAAAGTAACACACAATTAATCTAGCTCATAACACTCAGGTATGAAAAACCTAGTTCTTATTTGGTCAACAAAAGGGACATGGCAGCAATATAATCATGTTCAATAGTTATGCTGAAGGTAAAATTACTGTCTCTAGAGTGCAGGTGTGGCTGTACAGTATATTGATATTCAATTCATGAATTAGGTTCTTTCCATCTGCAATGTCCTCCTAATAAGAATGTTAAAAGGAGTGCATATGACAAGAAGAAAATGGAGAAAAGGAATGAAGCCCAGAAGAGTAAGAAGGAGAGCTGGTTTGGACAACAGTTGAGGGAGATGAGGTAATAATCAATAATCATTTCGAAAATTAAACATGACAAAAGGGTCATGGACACAATGTATAGCCCAGTATCCCATCCCCAACAGTGGTAATTTAGGCATATAAAAACAAGTACAGAACAATCTGATACAATCTCTCCACTTTAGCAATCATTGAGCCATTTCCTACATGTTTAAAAGTCACTGATGGATCCATCTTCCAGGAATTAATTTAGTAGTTTCATTCCAAATGCATTTGTATTTTACTTTCCATAGCACTCTGTGGCTAACAACTTTGTACCACAGTACTCTGTGACCACCACTTGGTTGTTTGAGGAGAGAAAAAAAGCCTTCTCTTGACTCTGTTTTCATGTGCTGAGTTCTTGTGTGAAGAAAAAGTAAATACAGATCTTGTGTTCACCTCTTCCACATCCTTCTTGTATGTAGACCATACCTCTTCTATGTAGACCATTGTCCTCTTGGTCACCGTTCTTGCAGTCATTGTTCCATACTTTTAAGCCAACTTTATCAGTCTTTTTATCTGGTTCTGGTTTATAATTGTGGCAATGCAATGAACAGACTCTGTACACCAGATTCCTTTTTAACATGGATCTCAACATTCTGGAAACCAGAGCCTGCAGATCAAAAGCTTGAAAAATCTTGCCTCCAGACTAGCCAGATCTGGCATCGCTCCGTATGCCATAAACAAATAGCTTTTCTTTAGCATCCTGGAAGGTATATTAAGGGAAGTTCTGTTATCTAAAATCTCATAAATTTATAGATGACTGAAGGGAATTGTGAAGTTCTGCCAAAATGCCACTTCTTTTAAATAATTAAATAACTTTCATTTTCGTCGAGACCAAAAGGAAAGGTGTATAAATGGAAGCAGTTTTGTCTACTCCTGAGTCAACATTGGAATAGTTTAGTTCCAGTTCCTGTTGAGTCTATCAAAAATTAGACTTTTTAATTAAGTTTATTAGGATGCTTTGATATTTTATTACAAATATATCTTTTTTGACAGTAAATCCATTTACCTTTCTGTTCGCCAGGCACATGATAGGTAACACCTCTCTGTCTATAACTGGAAGACTTATTGATGCCTTGCAATAATATTAATGCCAGTAGTGCACATCAAATTGCTCTGGTTGAAGCTGTTTAACACTTATAGGTATTAGCCAATTACATAAGGCTTGAGGATAAATGCTGGTAAAATTAAAGAAACCCTTTATGATATCTCTTTAGAAGCATTTTTATACAGTCTGACATCTGAAAACAATACTCTCCAACACATACCAGGGAGATGACCACCTGACTGTCTCTGTCATGAGTTATTGTTTGGATCGTTAATGTTTGGAGTTTGGACTCTGAGCTTTAAAATATATGATGCACTGGACAGATACAGATGTATAATAATTATGGGACTAAATATTTATGTGTTTCAGTTCATTCCAATCAGGAAAAAATAAAATTCTTGTCATAGGAAGATTCTTTTTTATTAATGAAAATAATTCCTTTATAGCAAGTGACTAAGTTTACTTAGCAGCACCAATCATGCCATTAAGAAGGACAGATTCTGTGAGCCTTGCCTATCTATTAGCTGTTGATATGTGAATGGAGATATGCTGGGGAAATGAAAGACAAACTGAATATGGTTTTATGGATTTGGGGGTTAGTTTGGGGTTTTTTGGGGTTGTTTCTTTTTTTGGTTGGTTGGTTGGTTTTTGGCTGTTCTTTTTTGAAACATTGAATGAACTGAGCTATACAGACACCATCAGCATGCATCATGAAGTCACCATCAGCATGCATCATGAAGTCTTCCTTAAATGTTCTTATTGCTCTCTCTCATAACAACTATTGCCATTGCCATTACTGTACTCTTAATGAGTAACGTGGTAGAGGATCGTAAATGGTTTAATCTGAAAACCATTACCCTTTCTTGAATTTTAGCGCTGCTTTGTAAAGAACTGATTGGACTCTAGTGAAATTCTACCTGGCTGGCTAGTTTGTGCAACTCTTCTAGACTTGTGTGGCCCAAGAGACAGGTTACTTTTATCTGAACAGAATAATAAGATAAATACCAGGCAGTAAGCATTAAAAGGAGAAAAGCGTGTGAAAAATTAAAATGAAAATTTATTTACCACACACCCAATATAAGCTTGACCTTGCTCACATTGTAATCATTTCCAATCCTTCAGTGACGTCAACCTACACAAAGCTGAGCCTCATAAAAATAGAAAACGTGAAGGTTATGTGGCAATACACTGACAAGTTTTAATACCACCTCTTTCATAGCAAACGGCCAACATAGGTGCAGAACTGCCTGACAGTGGTGTGTGCTTATGGAATTGAGAGAAAGAAAAGGCCAAACTCAACAGGTAAAGAACACAGGTCATGACACACACATTGAAAAGTCATGACCTTCAATATTAAGGCAACAATTCTGTCCTTAACTCTCTGTATGTTATGAACAGCAGCAGCTAGACTAAGGAACACTGTCACCATAAATTGAGAAGTCCAAGAGTTTTGTTGCTTTGCTTCAACCGTAATGCTACCCAAATGCTGTTTTGTTGTGTCTTTAATACAATAAAGGACTAATTCCCCCGAAATCAAGGATATAAGTCATGTAAATGAAAACTTGTAAATTATGTCAGTAATCCATAACTCATACAACTGATTTGGAAACCAGAGCCTTATGGTTTAGAAAGAAGTAATTGCTTTATTAACTCCCATTTATCAGTATAAAACTGGCTAATTTAACTGACTGACTGATTTATGTATTGATACGTTACATTTAGCTCAACATCCTAATTTAATAAGGAGATCACATATGGATCTTTAAGAATATATTACTTTCTTGTTGGTTGATACTCTAAGCATGCCCTTATTAAGACAGATTATCTCCTTTCCCTTGTTCTTTTAAGAGAAGGACAAAACAAATTATATATGTCATTTATTCTACCTGACAGAAAGGCCATGTTTCCATATAACCCCCTTTCTAGTAATATATTGAATGCATGACTAACCACATCATTCATTCTCTTTTTAACATCCATGATGTCATAATCTTTTGCAAAAGTAAGGGTATATTCCTGCCTGCAGACTTTTGGAAATCACCACAGGGAGTCAGACTACCGAAGCACAGTCAAGCAATAAATCTACCAGGGACACTTGAAACAAAAGCTGGAAAGAAAAAGTAATATGGATTTATACACCTCCAATTCTCCAATAAGTGAGGTCTTGTGTAGATTTAGCTGATCCTAAATTATATGTTAAGAACTCAAGGTTTCTCAGTAATTACCTTTAAATCATTAAATCAAGGCAGGGCTGTATTACTTACTTTAAGTAAAATTATTGATATTGCCAACTATGATAATATGTTTTTCAGGGAGAGAAACAGGTTAGGAGCCTAATGAGCCCAGTTTTCAGGTACTGGTATTAAATAACTTGCAGCTGTAACAATCCTAAATTATAATCCTCATAAGCAAGGTTACAGACATTATATGATGTACAGCCCCAACTACAATACACGTGCTAGAAGTAGAAGTGTGAGCATTCAGTATGCTTAACTTTCAACATTAACACACCTACGAAATGTGACACTATTAGGATAATAGCGTGGATCAAGGTAGTTAGCTCTGAGCCAGCTTACATTCAGATAATCTGTTCAGATTTCTATCGATAGCAAACCAGAGATCTGCCCAGCCAAATGCATATTTCACTATTAATATGAAGTCTGAAAACTTCAGTACTACATGGGATTTTGATCACAGAATCAGCCAAACTCCTAAATAATAGGTCTAATATCAGGTAAAAATTTGCGTTAAATTACGGCTTGAAATGTCTCTTTTATATCTCATGCTATCATCCAACAAGCATTTCATTTTCCAGAACACATTCTAAAAATTGGATATTGCTTAGGAAATCAAAACATTTTTATTTCAGCCCTTCATTCTAGTGATTGAATCTAGCTGAAGATTCTTATATACTTCAAACCTTAATAGCAGATGATTAGAGCAATGTGAAAATTCACTTCCTGAAGTCCAGCAAGTTCTAAAAGGAATGTTTAAGTTAATTTTGGAGCCTAAATTTTTTAGTGTAAGCCAGGGTATATGGTCTTGCTACTTAGAAACTATCGGAGTGCTGTTTGGCAATACAGAAAATGTACCCCAATGCCCACACATCACAGGTCTGTCTCCACGGGGATTCCAGGACTTAATGTGCTCTACCTCTCTTGAAACTGGAATCAAACCTTCCTTTTTTGTTGTTTCATGACTACAGAGACATCTGATCACGATGAGGGAAAAGAAATTTCAGTTTAGAATACAGAAAGTGAAACTTGCTGGGGTTTAAAGTCCATGTGTGCTCCTTCATCTTTGCAGCCTCACAATGATAAAATCATATAATGTAGCTGAATTCATTATCTATTATATTACATTACTCTTCCTCTTTCACTCTCCTTATTTTATACAGCATTTATTATTCTTAGCCATATGGTACACACAGTTCCCTTAACATATGCTGGGCAACCTTGTTTGAGGAATGTAAAAAATAAATGTCTGATTAGAACCAGAAAGCCACTAATGAAACAAAATAGTCATTATTCCATAGAAAATAATCACTGAAATGATGTCTCTAATATGCTTCTTGAAGGGTATTTCCTCAGTAACAACAGGCTGATTGCTGAGATAGATGGGTAATTGAGAAAGCTGAAAAAGACTTAATGGTAAAGAAAAATGATGAAATTTTGGGTTCGTTCTAAAGACAGCAGGAGGTGTTTGAGAGAAGCCTATAGTTTACCAGAAATACCTTTTCTTTCTCTTTGTAGCAATTTTTGTTTTCTCCAAACAAATGTACAGAGCAAATGTACAGAAAAGTAGAGTGTCCTTCAACCAGAGGTAAGTCTGCGACAGTGCTGGCTTCAGATGATAATGAAGGCTTGCAAGGAAAATAATAGTTCTGTCTGATCCCATCTCATCAGCAAATGTCTCGCTTACATTCAAGTGTTTTTCAATTCAAAGCTGGTTCTTCAGCCTCACAGCACTATTGCACTCGGACTGCAATGGACTCATCTTGTATTTATCAGGAGTGAACTGCTGCCAGCAGCTGAAAGGTTTGTGGTTTTAGTGAGCACACTTCAATGTAGCCCATCATGTATTCACTCTCCAGAGTGGTGAAGGTTTTCTTCCCTTCTCTAGAAAAATTGTTTAAGGTCAAAATAAAATGATTTGTGTCAAATCTGATTTCCTGTATTACAATTTACAGTAAATAAATTTTGAAAAACAGATATTTTAAAATTAAATCCCCAAAGATTATGGTGAAGTTGAAATGGAAGTTATAATGTTTCTTTTCACTTAAAAATTCTTTTTTCTAAAACAACACATTTTAACAGACTTAAAAAATAAATAAGGAAATAGCCATCTCTGAAAGGCGGGGATTTTTAAAAAATTAGCAGTCCTTTTAGTAATAGCAACACATTGACAAATTGTGGGTTTTTTCACACCTCTATTACTTAAAAGCACATGGGGTTTTCCTCCATTTTTATTCTAAAAACAGTCCAAAAATCGGCCAATGAAAACTTTCTAATTGTTGAATCATTCTGTTTAATTAACAGGACACAGTGTTGTGACAATTAGTAGGAAATCTGTCCAGGGGACTTCCAAATATTTTTGACTGTGTGTGCTCAGCAGAATTTTCAGTTTGCTGTAGTTCTGTTAAACTTGAAAACAATGCTTAAAAATTAATATGATGCCATTTGAAGGGACCTGGACAAACTTGATGGTCACGAAGTATTCTGAGTTGGAAAGGAGTCACAGGGATCGTTGAGTCCATCTCTTCAGTGAATGTGCCCTATGGGGATTGAATCCACAACCTTGGCATTATTAGCACCATGCTCCAACCAACTGAGCTCATCTTGGGGGGAAGCTCAATACAAGGTTCAACAAAGCCAAGTGCAAAGTGTTGCACCTGGGTTGGGCAACCTCTGGTATCAGTGCAGGCTGGGGGATGAAGGGATTGAGGGCAGCCCTGCCCAGAAGGGCTTGGGTGTGCTGGTGGATAAGAGGCTGGACATGACCTGGCCATGTGCACTCACAACCCAGAAACCAATCGTGTCCTGGGCTGCACCCAAAGCAGTGAGGGCAGCAGGGCCAGGGAAGGGCTTCAGCCCTTCTACTTCACTCTCATGAGACCCCACCTGAAATACAGCATCCAGCTCTCTGGGACTCCAACATTAGAAGAATGTGGACCTATTGGAGCAAATCCAGAAGGTCACAAAAATGATCCAAGGACCACCTCTTCTCTCTCACAAGGTGAGAGAATAGGGACTTCCTAGCCTGGAGAAGGGAAGGCTCCAGGGAGACCTTATTATGTCTTTTCAGTAATTAAAAACCCTTTTAGCAAGGTCTGTTGAAATAGGACAGGGGATAATGGTTTTAAACTAAAAGAGGGTAGATGCAGACAAGAAAAATGGAACTAACTTTTGACTATGAGAATGATTAAACACTGGAACATCTCCAGAGAGGTGGGGGATGTTCCATCCCTGAAAACATTTAAGGTTAGGTTGGATGGGACTCTGATCTGCCAGATCTGGTTGAAGATGTCCCTGCTCATTGCAGGAGGGTTGGATTAGAAGACCTTGAAAGGTGTCTTTCAACCCAAATTATCCTATGAATCCATCAGTAACAGCTCTTGGACAAATGAAAACCTTGTTATGTTAAGCAAAACTCAGGCTGCTATTTTAATTTGATTTACAATGTTTTTGCAGATTTCTATATTCTTCTAAATATATTTTTAATAGAGAGATATATTTTTTTTCTCCAGTATCTCTGAATTCAAAATAGGAGGAAATTTTGTGAAAAAAATCTCTTTTCTCAGAGGAGATATCTGTATGCTGAAATTTTGCTCAGATAGGTACTGCTTCAGACTATAGTGCACACCTTTAAAACGTGTGAGACAGCCACTTCTGTTAAGTCCATGATCCCATATGTTCTCATTATTTCTACAACAAAATAACATCCTATACTTTCAAAGATGCCTGCATTAATTCTCAGTGCAGAAGCAGGACCACATTTTCTCTTTCAATCCACATCCTGATTCATATTCCATTGAAATTAAACAAAGATGTCATTGGCTTCAGTGAGCTTTGGACGAGTCTTCAAAGGCATTTTAAACATAGGAATACTATATATTGGTTTACTGCATGAAAAACTGTACCTACTTAACTTGCAGAACTGAAGACATACATATGTTGTAGAAGAACAGCTCAGGAGAAAAGAAAATCACAACTTTACAATATTTGCTAGCAAAACATCAAGCACATGCAGAGGAGAAAGAGGATGTGTTTGTTAAGATCTGCGTCAGGACTTACAACAGAAAAATTCAAGACTTTGCATTACCAAATTCTTCCTATGTGATCATATACTACTTTATCTCCTTCTGTTCTTCTATAGGAAAGAACAGTACTTCTGTATTTATAAAACCAGATGGATAAGTATTTTTTAAAACTGTGGTATGTTCTAATGTTGTGCTACAAGAAGGACTTAGGGTGGGATGTAAATATAGGCAAAAAAGGTATCTGCCCACATCAGTCAACTGGTACCTACCTGCATCATCTTCTGGTGCCAAAACAATCACAGTCCCACAGTCTGCTTTGCCAATGCCAAAGCTCTGGAAGCCTTGTGTGGTTCTAGCTTCAGGGATCAGAAAACAATTGTGGTGAGGAAAAAGGGATCTTCCCAACTCTTCTGAGAAGCAAAGAGGCTGGCACAAGCTGTAAGACCTAACTTCAGTTTTCTTCTCATCTGTCCCTGGTCTTGGTCCTGAACATTCGCTGCTGGTCTGTGACAAGAGCATCACTGAGTTTCCTTAGCCAGGACAGACCCTCTTCTGGGGGGACAGAGGTGATAAACTGAAAGTCCCACAAGTTTAGAGAGAAATTAAATGTAGAAGAACACTCTACCCACTAGGCAATAATAAAAATACATAACCGTATATGCCAGCACTATATCTACTTTGAAAAATAATTGCTATGGCTGAATGCAGTAGAACTGGTGTGAGTTAAATACATTCAAAAGATACCTACCTCAACAGGCTCCCCAGAGAATTCAGTCACAGGGACATTTGGGTTGCCTATAAATAGCTCACAAATACCTATAGGCATGAAGTGAAAGACAAATTGCACGCTTCAGACAACAGAGGGGCAAGTCCTACCAAAATCTTACACACCCAAGTAGCATCACTCCAGAAAAGTTGAGTTTTCTGTGCTCCATGGTGGCTGGAGAGTCTTAAAAGTTTATTTTCGTCTTCTGTTTAGTGAATAGTCAGAGTTAATTTAGTCTTAAAACTTACATTTTCATTCCACTCTCAGTGTACACAAGTTGTTCAAACATATCTCTCCTTGTAACATCCTTGCAGTGAATGTCTCTAGCTACCATGGAGTTTTGTGTTAAAATATTTTATGATAATTTTATAGAGATCATCATATATTGTGTTATATGCATTAACTCTGGATTCTTAATATAGAATCCAGGATGCACCATTTTTATTTTGGCATATATTGATGTTTGCACTAATTACAACAGCCTAGCCTGATGAGATTTTCACAGTGCACATGGAGCAGTAATCAGCATTTACCAGAAAACGATGACTCACTAAAGGAAAGAATACAGCATGTCCAGACAGTAAAGATTGCCCAAGTTGTTTTCTTTCCATACCAGCATAATCAAAATTGGTTTATTTTTCATTTGGTCAATATCAACATAATTTATTAGCCTTGAAATTCACCAGCAAAAAACTAAGTCACTCTCTAGAGAGACACTGGACAAGGAATGCAACAAAAAAAAGTGAATATCTAAAATAAGTAATTTTAAATAATTGGAGAAAGACCTCAAACACAATCTTATTTTTCCCATGTTGTCTTTTTTTTTTTTTTATGGCAACTCTGACATGTGTGTAGGCTGGCATTTTTTCTTTCCATTTAAATATAAATATCTTTTACATATGAGTCAACATTTACAGTCATGGGACTGTCTTTGACGTACATGTTGATGGCCAAACGTATCTTCAAGATTCTGCAAGTCTGACTCCATTCCTCCATGAAGACCCAGCGGCCCTGGTGGGAGTCTCCTGTGCTGTTGATGCTCCCCCTGCTGACAGCATTCAATCAGGAAAATGCATTGCAAGGGTTTCAGAGAACAATGGGAAGAACAAAACTACTTCGGGGTTAATACAAGAAGCAGAAACAGTACAGGAAATCACTGAGAGAAGGCAACGGGCAAAATCAGAGACAAAGGAAAGGCGCAAAATCTTCTTTGGGCAAAACATCCAAAATCACCAAATCACCTACATGCCCTAAACAATCTGCAAACAAAACATGATCTTTCTAAGCAGCAGACTGGGAAGGCTGCAAAAGCTGTGATGGGTTTGAAAGAATTTATGAGAAGAACAAGAATTTCTTTGCAGCAGACAAACTCATATGGGATATGGGACATCAGGATTACAGGCCAGGTATGCAACAGTCAGATAAGAGACTGAAACTGAGGGCCCAATAAGTGTCCTAAAGATCAAATCAGTGATCATTTCCATGATGATGATATTCTCCTCCTTTTAATTTTTTTTTATTTTTAATTTGAAATAAAAACCACACATTTGTGTTCTCTGCTGAAAGTTGTGCCAAAATCACACTCTCTTCCTTTCTTCACTCCTCTCCCACCTCACAACAAAGTTTCACTCTAAGACCAGATGAGTTCTTGAACATTAAAATTCTTTTATTTCTACCAAAACCTATGAAAATTAAAACTTTAAGAAGCCTTCTTTAGTGATTCATAGACAGGATGACACCTCCCCTTCATCTGCTATCATTAGTTCAAAGGATGGACTATGATATGTTGCCAAAGAAGTCCAGTAGTATTTATGAATTTCTAAAGGATCAGGCTTTCTTTTTAAATGATCTTTTAAAAGCTTAAAAAATTGTACAACATTCCCACTTCTCCTACGACATTCCACCCACACCAAAGAAACACTGCATTTGACCTCCATGGCTGTATTTGTCATGGCATAGTCCTCAATCGCATGGGTGCTTTGTACTCCTGTCTCAAACACTGAGCAATTCATTTGCCTCCCAACAGAAAACTGCATCTGTATGACAGATAAAGCCTGGTGTTGATGTCTTAAAATTGTCAACAGAGAGTGCAACACAATGTTTACTCCAATTAAGCAAATCTACCCTGGAGATTTGGGTCTTATTCCCATCTTTGACATGAAGGACTGTTGGGCAAGTAAGCCCCCCAAATTGTTTACAGCTGACCACTGTTCTTTTCTCATTTGACAGGAAAAATCAAAGGCAGGACTTGTCAAGTAATTAATATTTATTTTGGGTGGTAAATGACAGCTTATTTCTCTCCACAGACAGTAAAGTAAATGTAAACACTTAATTCAGATGCAGACATGCATTTCTGCTGTGCTTTTAGCAGTAGGATCTGAATTTCAGAGGCGAACACTCCCAAACACAACCAAAGCCACTCTCAAACACAGCCAAACCCAATGCCTCTATATTGCCCAGAGACCAGGCAGCAGGATTCCATTATCCCAAGGATTCAGAGGGCATTTGTTCTTACTGTAAAAGGACAAGCACAGCAGAAGGCTCAACTTAGTTGACAGTGTGGGAATTTTGTAATAAATAATATATAAATGCTAAGGATAAACAGAATTGTTGCTGCATATAAAATCAACATATTGTACTTTGCATGTGGTGCACTGGTGCGTCTTTATCAACAGCGTGCCTGTGCTCTGCAAGCAGTGTGATGCAGGACACAAATGCCTGTGTGGCATATGAACCCCTTTCAACAAAGTCAGGAATCCCTTTCAACAAAGTCAGCTCCCTTCATTTTGCTTTTTCATAACTACTCATAGCCTTGTTGCTTTTCTTTTTTTTTTTTTCATATATAGCTAGCTATACTAGTTGTGACTGAAAACTTTGCAAAAGGAAATATTTTCAGTGAAAGTTGATGTACATCATGGGAAGAGGTCAGTTTTTAATGAAGCTTCTTTTAAAATGGTCAAAATACAAGAGCACTGTCACCAAAACAGCACTAGTCCAGCCACAAGAGTAGTCAGTTCAGATCTAGGAGATCCTTTTTCAATGCCTTGCTCTGAAACAGGGCAGGACAGAACAGTAATTTGAACCTGAGCCTTCCACATTCCAGCTAAATGCCCAAAAATTTCCTGCCAGCTCTAATCTATGTGGAAAAGGACAAAGAGAGAGCACATTAACTATGTGTGGTTGCAATGAACAGTTTTATATATGGCAGTAAAACTGTGAGAGTCTTAGCTTAGACATACTTGACACAAACAGTCTAGTTTTGCAAAATATGACTTTAAGAAAAGGGAGAAAATATGGAGCTGTATTGTTTTTACAGACCATTCCACAAATTTAGCCCTAAAAACCTTTGGTGAGAAAGGTAAAATCTGTCTTTTGCTGTCACAATACTCTGCTACCATCAATGAATTTTGTTTAGAATAATATGGCCTTAATGCCCCCATCTCCTGTAGAATTGCTCAGACTGGTAGTTGATTAGAGTGGAGAGAGGTGCCAGTATTATCTGTGTTAGTGCTCCAGAGGTCATCCTACACTAACAAGACCGCCCCAGTCAGGGATGACAGAATCCAGCTGTTGCGCCTTCAGCCGAATGAGAAGAATCCTCTTAATGCCAGGGATGCATCTCAAAAGATTAATTATTCTATCTAGTTCCTTTCCACCTCTGAAAAAGTGTCTGCCTCATCATTATTGTCCCCTTTTTAGCAGAGGCCTATGGTATACATGAAACCATTTACCTTTTTAACCTCCTGAACTGTAAGGCACCAAATACACATTATTTTAAATGGATAAAACAAAGTCCTAACTTCACTGATATCTGCTTAGAGGTGAGCTCATGTAACAGAGGGTATCACTCCATTTCAAAGAAATATGCATATGCACTTTTTAGATGTTAAAGCAGTGAACTAGATGTGCCATGCTCCCTGTGTTTAGCAGCAGCGAGTCCTGATCTGGAAGATAAGAGGAACACAACATGAGCACGCTTGCAGTGATTATATAATAATGCAGTCTGCTACAATACACTCTGAAAATCTGATAAACATCCTTAGGTAGGGGTCTGATATTTAAAAAATGCTTTAATAAAAAGCTAGCCTTAAATATCTTAGATTTTTTTTTATAAAACTCTCTTGGTAGCCTGAAACTTTTTCCTGACTAGCACTTCCTCATACGTTGTTTCATAGGTTTTTTTGTTTTGTTCTTTAAGAGGATTCAAGTCAACGTGGGTCTTACTTCCAAGCTGCTCACGTGCTGGCACGTCAGCATCCGTGGGAATGTCATCTTGGCTCCGGGGCTACAGATTTATTGCTTGGCCAGCAGAGGGTACCAGAGTTTTCTAATGACTTCACAGACCCGAAGGAAAAAACAATCCTGAGGTCAAAGCATACCTATTGTTTCCTTCCATTTCCCACCGAAGCTGACTGCTCTGGGCTGTCTTTTGGTAAGGTGGTGGAGGTTTTTTGGTTCTTGAATCTTACATTAGACAGGGCTGATCTCCAGTTTTCTTTCATTCAAGTGATCCTGCCTAACAGAAAAGACATTTAAAACTCATTTTCTAGTTGAGCACGGTTTTGTCGACATTAGAGTTCTTCAAAAGTTTCAACACATTTGGATTCTTTTAAATACTTGGCTTCTAGAGTGCTGATAATGAGAGGATATTTTCCTCACTCAAAAGAAAATTTGTGAATTCCACCATAACTGAACTTGATAATAGGAGAAAAGCCTCTGTTTTTCAGTAGGCCTTATCATTTGCAGATTCATAGAAGTCCTATTTCAGAAATAGATTCTCTTTCTTTTTATCAGTATTTTGATTTTGCTGATCAAGCTGATGCTTAAGATACCAACATAGGATAAATTTCCTGATTTATTGTCTGGTGATAACAGCATTAGAGTGAATGCAAAACCACAGATATGCATTCCCTTCAGCTCAATTCTGAAGTGGAATAAGCACATAAAACACGGTGGAAATTTCACAGGAAGAATTTCCCAGAGCTTTGAGGATTTTCCCTGTTGACTAAATTAAAAATACAAATCTTGCCTAGAAGGTTTTCCCCAGAACCTACTTCAGTGGCTGGAGATTGAGTGAAATTATGACGCCACAAGAACCCAGGAAGTGAAATTTGAGCAAATCAGATGTGATTTCATCTTCAGTTATTCGGAGATTTTAGTGACATAAAGGATCGTGCCATCATGTAGTCTGACTTCTTACATAACAGAAACCATGGAATTTCAGCCTGTAATTCCTGTACTGTGTCCAATAAAAATATGGTTGAATTACAGCATAGTATTTAGAAAGGCATCTGGTCTTGATTTTAGGAGTTCGGGTAAAATGTTTGCTCCTAATGCTCAGGTCATTCTAAAATGGGATGGGCACCTAATTCACTTAGACTTTTAATATTTTAGTTCCCTCTTTGAAAAATGCCTGCCATGATTGGTATGGAGCCAAATCAACATACAACTAACTTATTGCATAATGTTGCTTACAATGATTTTTATACAGAGGGAAAAAAACATGGACCTACTGAAGAGTTTACTCTTTCTTTGGGTTTTGTAAGAATCTTCACCTCTCATTTATCCTTTCCAAATGTAATTTTTATCAGAAGAGATTAATAATTGTATCTTGCAGTGTAATAAGAAAAATAAGAGAAGCCTGAGTCAGAAATACATCCTTAATATTTAAATATTAAAAATCATGATAAAAATAGATTAATAAAAGAGTTTAACTTTGCCTCTGTAGTGCTGGTACTTTGGAGAACCTGAGTACCAAAGCTTTTTAGCTGTGTACCAGGCCAGGCAATTTTGAGACCCATATCTACATCCTCAACTAGAAACTCATATACTGTCATTTCTCTTTCTTTATGTAGATTCTAATGATGCTTCGGCAGCCTTTGGTGAAAATTCTCAAAGCACTTTCCAGAGCTGTAGCTGACCAGGCATATGTGAACAACAAACAATATCTATGAAAACAGCATGTTAAAACTGAGGCTGGGAAAGGACAAAGTGATATGTGAAAAGATCTAAGACCCTTTCTTATCTGCAGCATCTGGCTGGGGATTTCATGTTGAGAAGCATGTGTCCTTCACAATAATCTTTAAGTTCTACTCAGGTAGGGGAAAACCTATCTCTCTTCTTACCATCCAGTTAGGGCAGTCACCAAGGTACTGTCATTATCAAGTGCTTCTTGTCTGTAGGTACAAAAACAGGACAGAAGATGGGAGGTGCTACCATCAACTTTAGCATTTAACGTGCCCTTAGTCAAAAGCGCAACAAAAGAACACACCTTAAACAGGAAAAATCTGTAGCAACATACACTTGAAAGAAAAAAAAAGGTGGAAAGTCTTTTTTCCCGTTCCTGTTGTAGCTGATGTTGGGTAGAAGTTGCTGCTGGAGGGCTAGCAGAAGCATCATGGGAGGAATGGCATCTGCTTGCAGGGATGTCAGCGGGGTGTGCAGCCACATATTGCCTGCGCCTCAGCATCCCCCCAGACATTGTCTGAAGGTGCCACTGAAGACCGTGAACCAAAAGAGGTCAAATGCAACCTTTCTAGTGGAGCACAAGGGTCTCACAGAAAGACAGCAGCATACACCTGTGGTGTAGAGAGGGAGGTAGCAATGCCCAAAACACTGTCAAGATTATTTTGCTGAGTCAGAGGCCTCAACCAGTTTGTGCTTGAATTATCCATCTATGATTGCCCATATCGAGGACATTCAATCATGAAAATAATAACCATGCCAGAGAGAGATCCTTACAGTAAGCAGTAATGAGAGACTTTAATTTCTTATTTAGTTAGAAAGTGATATGAAAGGAAATTTAAAAATTATTTTAGAGGAGAGATGCAGAGGAAGTGAAAATGAGATTAAAATAGAAATTTTCAATATGTTAAATAAGTTACTAAAATATTCCAACTTACAAACAAATATATCTATCCTAACTATCCTTCCAAATAAGATAAGAACGGAACTTCTGTTTTTCAATGATGGTTTTGAGGATTTAGCCAGTTATTTTCATGGAGAATTGCTATGTCACCATTTAATTAGAAGAAATAATAGATCCCAGAACAGGGAATGTTAGTTGTTTATTTTCTTAAGACCTGTAAGAATGCAACATGATAAATTGGAAAATTAGACAGCTTAAAATGTTAGCTCAATAAAAGACATCACATATTGTTTATGGATTGCAGGGAGTTTTTGCTATTATTTTTTTAATTGTTCCTGCATTACTTGTGGGCATGTGACATAATTTATGCTGTTATGTTGTCAGGCTTCTGATCATGGGAAGGACTATTTGTTTAGACTGCGTAGCTCTTCACTTTAATTCACTCTGGCTCCAGTGTGACATGTTAAAACTACTATCAATGGAAAATCCAAATTTCCCAGAATGACTTAAAAGAGCACCCTCAGTGAACTGAAATTATCTCCTCTTAAAGCTAATTACCTTAGTATACTTAAGAAAGTAGCACTATAGGAAATCTGTTTCTTTAGACTTTCTTCTATTTCTTTAAATGCCTCAGGTCAACATGAATAATTATTGTTTGCTTTTATTGCACTTTTTTTCATTATTCATCTACATGCCTCTGAAAGGACATAAAACTAAAATAATCCAACAAATTAAGAGTAATTTTTTGAGACACACATTCATTATTAAAAAGCAAACAGAAAATATTTTCACCTTTCAGTTTATTTTATTAGATAGCAAGTACTGTGAGGTTTCCATTTAATAGGAAGCTTTAAAGCATTAATGAGTCTCACAGGGCAGTTATTGCAAGTAAATATGGAATGTGTCCAAAACTAAATACATTCTGCAATTATCTGTTACCTAAGGGTTGGATGTAGGAGAAATATGCCTCCATGGTTCCTTGCTCATGAAAGCACTACATG
This sequence comes from Notiomystis cincta, assembly GCA_013398075.1. Lineage (NCBI taxonomy): Eukaryota > Metazoa > Chordata > Aves > Passeriformes > Notiomystidae > Notiomystis > Notiomystis cincta. The sequence continues at coordinate 315,441 of VZRX01006852.1, forward strand.
ATCCTGCATTCTATGTCTTCTTCTTTCAAGACAGTCCATGTAACACTGTGAGCAGTGTGGCAATTTTCCCAGTCCACAAGAGTGGGTTTGGAGTGGGTTTTTTTTATATTGACTGACCCAAACGTAACTTTAGCAATGGTTTTAAAGCTCCACATCCCAAGGATTTTATGACCTTGCAGGAGCTGCCTTTTATAAGGGCAAACCTGGGGGAGAAATCAGGAAGCTCTCATATTCCATAGTCTGTGCTGGAACAAATGGGCTGGTTTGTGCCACCACAATGAGAAGGGTAGGTGAGGAGAGACTTCATCACAGCTCACTGTCACCTTCTGCTAGTCACATATCCCACTCCCATTCATTTTTATATAAATTAGGCTTCTCATTATTCCCAGACTCATTATTAAGAGTTCTTTCCCCATTAGTGCTGTATGATTCAGCTCATCCTTTGTGCAACTCAGTCATGAACATATGGGCTCCCCTACACCTATTCAGGCTGGAGTTTTGTTCATCCCTCTCTAGATAAGTTTTATTGAGACACTGCCAAATGCATTTTGTCACAAACACCTTGTACTGATTTCGTTTTAGCAGTTAATGTAACAAACTGTTGAGACATGAAAATAAATAAGGAATTATACCAAAAAGTTAATTTATTTGAAATGAACAATAGGTCAGTATTCCTACACCTTTTCTAATCCTGGATTATCCACATGGAAAATAACCATTACTCTCTTTCATTGCCTATTTAGTACAAGTTAACCAAAAATTATTTTAAAAAATTTAAAGCAAGTTTTTAGATGCTATCTTCTTTTTTTATTGTCATGGAAATAAAGAAAAACACTGCCACAGCAAATAAAAAATCAAAGCACCTTTTGCAAGCAACCATAATTGCTCACATATCTGCTTGTCTGTTTATTGCCCCAGTATCATCGGTCAAGTTCTTTGGACAAAGATTAATTTTTGGCCTAAAAAGCAGCAAAATGAAACCTCTAAATATCATGATAATTTTAGTAGTCCTCCCAGTAATCTTGCTCCTTATCCTAGACTTTGCTTATGCAGTCTTCCCTTTCTCTACACAAAGCTATTGATCATATTGTAAGGAGCTTGTCATGCTGAATCTCTCTCCCCTACATTAGCCAGTTCAGAAATACTTTCCTTTTAAAGGTCAGTATTGATGTTCTGGAAAAAAAATGAAATAAATGTGATGTAGAAAGTCTGCTATAGAATAAGACATCTAGAAGAGAAGGGATTTTAAAATCCGTGTTATTTTTCAGAAGACCAGCAGTCAAAGAGCTGTGAATCTCTTGTTATTTTAGCCCTGACTAAACAGGATGTTTTATAGAGCCAAAAAATCTCTCAGGAAAAAAGCCTCTTCATGAACTCCTGGCTACAAAGTCATCTTGCAAAAGGGAATAACACAGCTAATTGCATAGGAAAATAATTCCCCTTATCAGTATCCTCTTTTGGTTCTATTATTGTCTTTTTGGTTTAGGGATAAGAATGACACTTTCTAATAAGCTTCATTTAGTATGCTTCTCAGTAGCATGATAATGGAGAAATTGATTGATTTTCTGTGCCTTCCATAATGAAGGCTACCTATCTTTAATCTTTATGTAACAATGATAATGATAATCATTTGCTTTAAACCCTTGTGACAATCCCTATATTTTATCCAATAGCACCTAATGATGAGCTCAGCAGATTTTAAAATATTTTCTTTTTAGATGGGTAACAGTCATCCTTCTGAACAGAATCAGAAAAACAATTTACATGAATAAGAACCAAAACAACCTGAACCATAAGAAAAGTTTAGAAACAAGAAAATTTAGACATTTTCTTGAAAGGCATAGTCCAGAAGTGAGATGTACAAACTAAAATGATCCCTGCTTCAGACAAGTCTAAAATCCAGTGTGTAACTAGTGCACATTAATGTTTATAGGAACCAGTTTGGGATTTTTGGTTTTAATTTGGGTTATGTTAGGGTTTTTTACTATTTTGTACTAATTAGTAAAGTCCTGTGCTCTTGTAACAAACTTTCAAAAAGTACTGCAGAAAAATTAGATTTCTTACCAAAAAAATCAAACCAAACCAAACAACCTAAAAAACTAGACTAGGGTGGACTAGGGAATAGGACAAATTATTTATTTGAATACAGTTTGGGTTTAGCAGTTTAATTTTTCATCCTATTTTTTTTTTAATTTATGGGTTCACACACAAGCATTCTACATGTTCATATTTTAAAAACACAGCATGTGTTCTAGTGATCAACATAAAGGTAAGATTAGCATGTAATATTGTATATATGAATATAAACTTACTAAAAATTATTGGAAATAAAAATCCAGTGGAGTTCTGTATGCTAGAGATGAGTTTAAAGACATTAGGAATCAAATATATGCAGATATACACATTTTCAACAAGATGCCAAAAGTTTATTCCTTTTTCTTTCTTTTTAAATGAAATCTGAAGTATCCTGCATAAGTTTTTGGGTCTTTTGAAAGTGTTTTCCCAAGTATTTAGACATCGTGATAGGAAGGTTTTTTCAAACCAAACAAGACCAAAGAGCAGATGGAACTTCAAATTTGAAGCAGTAGGAAGAGAGACCTGCTGACATCTAATAGTGACAGGACTACTGATTGCCTAAATTTTAAAGAGAACAGAAAACATGTTCATTCCTTTATTTTGGGGGGTTTTGTGACTTATTAAAATGTGAGGGGTTGCATATTTTGGCATCCTGATTTCCAGCTTGGACATGCCTGTGTTAAAGACCTTGGTAACTTTGAGAAAGACCTTTACACACAATTCTCTCAGGGCTAGTTCACAAAAATGTTGGTGTCTTACTTTGAGGTAATGAATTCATGTCTGACTTTGTGATTCTAAAAGTCCTTAGATGGGAGTAAAAAAATAACAGAGACATTCTGGGGTAATCTCTGGTTAGTCTTTGACTGATCTCTTGGACAAAAACTGGATTTCTATTGTGTGGACATTTGTGGTTGGAGCTGAAGGAGGGCAGGCTTCCAGAAATGAGAAAGTCTGAGAACAGCTGGAATATGGTTCCACAGATGCTGTGACTGTATCCAGAAATATCTGTGGTATGACAGAAACAGTGGAGGAGTCATGAGATTATATTATGCACAATTATTACAGCTCTTTTTTTCTGCACCTCACCTTAATTTCTTGATGAAACAGAGCTTAGAGATCCATTGTTTTACAGTATTTCAAAAAGTAAAATACAGGATTAAACCTCAAGTTTACCACAAAGAAATCTCTGAAAAAAGATCTTGCAGTCAACGCAGGAAACATTTTAAAACATAAACTTTGTAAGTCCTATTTAAAATAACTTTAATTAGAACATTCTGGAGGCTAGATTTACTAGTATCCATTCTTTAAAAATGTTGTACTGATGTTCAATTATTTAAATTTAAATGCATAGTTGAGCACAACGAATACATTCCCATATGCTTAATTGACATCATCCTGCCCAATCAATTCAGGTTTCTCATTCTCCAGTCTCATGGGCAATCACAGCATACATCATCTGGTTTCCTCTAAGCTTGGAAAAAACCCAGCAGCTTCTCAGTCTTTTACAAATTCTTCTGATCCCATTGGACAGAGAAGCACTGAGACCACCAGAGCCAGCAGGATTTCAGCCCATGTGCTCAAAGCTCTGTCAGTGGCCAGTGAGACCAAAGTTTGTGGTGCCAGCAGTATTGGTGCTGTCAGTGCTATGAGACACTTCCTTAGGCCTTGTTCAGCTGAGGCTCCTGCTTCAATCATAGGTGAGAAAGGAGAACTGATAGTTCTGTCCATCTGTATTTGTAAGCATGCTGTCCTTACTGTAATTAACTCACGTGCCCAAAATAATGAGGTGTTTTCTGCTGGGCAAATGTCCTTTACTGAGGTCCCCAATAACCTTTTACATTATGTTCAGCAAAAGTTCTATCCAACTTCTGAGTGATTCTCAGCCAACTTAAGCTGCCCTGTCCTACACTGCTGGGGGATAGAAATTCAGATTTTCTGAATTTCTGGAATTCTCATTCTCTACTTTTCCTTTCTTTGGGTTGAACAGGGTTCTCAAGATAAAGCCTGTGAATTACATGATCAATCTTGGTTCATCAGCCTTACCTTCTCCTCAAATTTCACTGTTCTTTCATTATCTCAATCCAATGATGTAACAATTATTAGATTTCCTCAGAAGCTGCATTGACAAGCATTGAAATCATCATTGCTTATGAATGAACAGACCAATATTTCAGTTTATTCAGACTATTCAGTCAGATTTGGAGCTTTCTGCTAAAATGGAGAAGCTTTACTTTTGGCTGTGTCCTTCCTCTAGACTTGGGTCAAATTTATATTTGATCTTTGACACTGGGATATTATTCTGATGTTATTCAGTTATTTCTAACATGTATAAAAATCTCATGATTTACAGAACTTTTGTTCTATTAGTGAAATAAAAAAAGGATTCATTACTCATTCAAAGGAAAAAAAAAAGGTGTGCTGCTGAAGTGTGTAAATACCACAACTTGATGGAAATTTACTTTGGTAGGTGTTATAAAAACCTCCCAACAAGTCAATTGTGTTGCTATAAGACACTGCCTAAGTTCTCATTAAAAGATTTGGCCTTGGTCTCTAAGGTCATATCCCAAGAGGCTATTTGATTCCAGATGCAGATGTAGTCTAACCTGCATCTACTCAATATTTATACCACTTCCCAGGAAAAGAAATCTGATTTCAGAATTTTCAACATCTAAAAGGAATGTATCAGTGAATAGGGTGAAGAGGGGCATGAGTGTGATGTATTAGGAGCAGTGCCTTTGTTAAGGAGACATCCTTGCCAAGCCTTATCTCTGCTGACACCATTGTCCAAAACTTGAGTCACACTTTATCACACACCTGAGTGACCCAAGCTTTTGGAAAAGTCTATAGTACAAAAGTGAGCTGAGAGGTAGCATGGTACCAAGACACAGGGTTTGGGAAAAGGCAGCTCATATTTTACATACTGAGCAGTGTAGCTTTGGACATGAACAGATAATGCCCAATAAAAAGAATAAAGACAACATAAAAACAACCAGCTTGGGAACAGGGGAATGGTTTTCATGATGTTCTTCCAGAAGAACTTAGTGTCCCTCTACTGCAGACTCTGCTATCTTACACTTCTGGCTCATTTTTTTCTAGTCACTAAGCTATACAACTTTTCTTGTGGAACTGTTCCTTGTTAATCCTATGTTATGGCACAACCACCCCTTGCCATCTGGAAACGGAAGAACATTTCCATGAGCTGCAGATGCCAAAACAAGAGGCAGGAAAGGGTTACTTTAAAAATTGATGAGCACACTGTGGTTTTAGATTAGGCCTACTAGAAGTAGGCAGAGGATTTTCCTAACTCTCACAGAGAACTTTTACCCCTGACCATTTTTCCTCTGAAGTCACCTTAACAAAAGTTCAAGCCTGGCCTTCTAAAAGTAGTACCGGTTTGGTCCTCTAAGACTGAACTCTGTAATGCACAACTCTCACAGAAGCATCAAGTTCTCGGGCAGGTTGAGAAAGAGAAGTACTATAAGTCAGGCTGGGTGTCCAGAGGAAGGCACTGCATTTGTCGTTGGAAAAAAGTAATGCATCCTGCCGTAGAGGGTTTCTGCATCTCTGAAGCAAGAAGTGCGGCACTGCTGCTCTGTCTCAGGAACATAAGTGTCCTCCTATTCCATACTCAGATGTTGGTGGTCAGCTGGGCCATATCCTGTTCTCAGAATTTGGCCAAGTATAAATATTTCCTGGAATTTTTGTTATAGTTTTAAGACAGAGGTCAGCAGAAGAGAACAGACTAAGTATCAGTCCTTTTTCCTTCAGAATTAAAGCTCCTTTGTTTGCAAGAACCTGACCGTGTAAGATTTACTTTCCCTATCTTCAAAGCATGGCTATTTGGCACACAGGAATGTCTCTGTGAGTTCTCCAGCTGACTAATCTCAAAGAAACTCTGTTAACTTACTCAATGCCTTTGTCTGACCCAACCACAACAAACTCAGCCCCATGTACCTTATGAAAGAGATGCTGTAATAAAGGCGAGGGAATGATATTTTGTCATCTGTAAGCATCAACAGAAGCCTCTCCATTGATACTGGAGTTTTCAGTCAGCATTATTTCAGCAGCTGCAACTAACTCCACTCAGAATGATGATCTATAATTGCAACTGCATCGCAGCAAACACTAGAAATCAGGAAGAGGCTGTTAGGGAAATGACCTCCCCTTACCTGCCAGCTGTAGAAGAGCATGTGTTGTACCTGCACCATCTGTGGACACAGCTTCACTGTAGTTTAAAGTGTAAAAGCCATCATATTTTTCTGTCAGGATTCAGGACTCCCTAGTGTACACTAATATGTAAAACACTTTGTTGGTATAAGGTCCAATTGCATGTGCACATATGTCAGCCTTTACTGAGGCTCACTAAGTCATTGTCAGGCAGATGTTGTTTTGCCAGGTGTGCTTTTGTAGAACTTACATCTGGATAACTTTCCCAGAGAGGATTTTTAAATTGGAGATGGGCAGAGTCAGAAGGTTTAGCGGTTCAATTAAACAAGCATCTAAAAACCCGGATGATTATCTGAACCAAATCAAGATCCCCAAAATAAGGGTATAGGCCTTATAGAATAGACAAAAATTTTATTATTTCCCTGCCATGATGACTTAATAAATTTGCAGATTGTTTTAAGCCAGATTTTTGCAAACTACAAAGTTTTGTTTAATTCTTGCATAAGGCTTCAGGTCAGTTTTATTTTAGCCAAATGATTTTCCTAGTCCCTAGTTTAAAACCTCATGAACCAAATTGCATTCCATTTACCTTGGTGGAAAATTTCCCATTATTTGGAATAAAAAAGGAAGTTTTGAGTTATGTATCTTACAAAGTATATATAATGCAAAAAGGAGAAACTCTGTATAGAATTAAGCCTTTAACTTGCCCATATGTTTTGATGAGAGAAATAGGACATTGCTACTTATACCAGAGGTTCAAAAGTCACTTCTTGATTTCTTTGAGACCATTATATTTGTAATTGCAGGAATGTTTCAGGGTTGGTTTTCCCCTCAACAAAATAAACTTAACTCTTCCCTTTCACATGTTAAACATTTTAAAGCTCTTGGCAGGCAATATAAAAGTTTGACCTGACGACTGGATTTGAGGGAATCATTAGTAATGGACAATTCATTAAATAGCTGTGGCTTATTTCTTCATCTAAAAATATTCCTCCAAAGGAAGCAAAAATTGGTGATGGAATTTTTTATCAAGGCTAATAGAAAATTTTTTTCAAGTCAATTAAATAGCTCAAAGTAATTCTCTCCACTTATTGGTTATTTATAATTCTCTGGTGGTAGCATCTGATGATACTGTTTCATCATTAATTATTCAGTAACTTATTTTAAAAGTCCAATATTTTTTCTGTGACTTATTTTTCTTGTAAGTAAAGCTTGTCTGACAGAAGATATATTTGTTAAAAGTATGTGAGAATTTCACAGAAAAACATTCTAATTCACAGAATTACTTATTGTGATATGTTACCAAATAATTCCAGAATATTTTTGTAGAGTGGAAGCAATTAAATTGGAACCATTGCCAGTGAATCAATTGGCTTGATTGGGATATGTAAAATACAAAGATTTCTACTGATATAAAGAGTCATTACAAGAAAACAATCTGGAAACAATATAAATGTGCAAATAGGAATTGCACATTTCTCTGTACTTTTGACTATATTCAGACCTTTACAGCAGGGCATAAACAGACATTGTAGGACAACCTTTATTCTGCTGCACAAGTTCTCAAAGATCTCATCTTTCAGACTGGGTATAGATGAGCAAGAGCTCTGTAGACTCTTCTCATTTGACAGATATACTATATTATATATTTCATTATTCAGTACATTAATGCTGAAACAAGTATGAAATATGATGGAATCACAGGATTATTTGGGTTGGAAAAGACTCCAAGATCATGTCCAACCTTTGACTGATCACCCCCTGTTTAATAGACCATGGCACTAAGTGTAATTTTTAGTCATTTCTTGAACACTTCCAGGGATGGTGACTCCACCGTCTCCCTGGAAAGTCTGTTCCAATGATTAACAACCCTTTCTGCGAAGAAATTCTACTTGATGTCCAAGCTGACTCTCCTCTGGTGCAGCTTGAGGCTATATCCTCTCATCCTGTCACTTGTAGCCTGGGAGAAGGATCCAACGCCCTCCTGCCTACAGCCTTCTTTCAGGTGATTGTAGAGGATAATAAGGCTCCTCTGAGTCTCCTTTTCTCCAGGCTAAACAACCCCAGCTCCCTCAGCTGCTCCTCACAAGATTCTTCACCAGCCTCATCGCCCTTCTCTGGACTCACTCCAGCCCCTCAATCTCTTTCTTGCAGTGAGAGGCCCAGAACTGGACACAGGACTCGAGGTGTGGCCTCACCAGGGACACACACTGGCTCATGTTCAGCTACTATTAATCAGCACCCTTACATCAGAGGTGAGTCCTATTGGTCAGTCTTCATGCAGCAAGGTGTTTTTAGGGGTTCTGTTTGCATGCTAATTGGCTTACATTTATTCATGTATTGTTTATCCTAAAGGCAGACTTCTGTTAAGCAGCCTAGGTAGATATCCTCAAGATTTTTAAGGGAGATTACTATTAATTACTATTAATACCTCACGAAGAAGGTTAACAGAAATACCTTTTCCTCTCCTGAATGTCACACTTCTGGTCACTCTGCCAGGACTAATTCCTCTCCTGCAAAAGATTGGTGAAACAAAGAGCATAAGGGGGTGAAGAGAAAGTTTCAGCAATTAGTACACAGAAACATCTAAGAACAGCTCTGCAGTCAATAAATACCTCAAATAAATAAAAAAACATATTTTATAAGATTTTTTATAAAGTAAACTATATTGCTTTAAGACAGCTTAATTACAATAAGCCTATAATAAAAATTTTAAACATGTATTTAACTTTTCAGTTAGCCAGGTGTGTTTTTCAAATTTATGATAAATTCCAAACCATGAAAGTATCAAATTGTTTGTTAGCTTTTTCAGCCAACACTTTGTGCTGCTGTGGTAATTCCTGATTAGTCAGTATGTGAGGTTTGGGATTATGTTCAGTAACCTGCATTTGCTTCGGCATTATCACTACCCATAATGTTAATGTTATCTCATAATTTTTCTGCTTTTTCCAGGAACATCAGTAATAAATTGTGATGCTTAGGTTGGTGGCATAGCATCAGCTTCTTAAGATCAGGTTAAAACCTAAAAAGGAAAAATACTTTCCTGTAGAATATATATGTTGTGATCAATTGTGAGAAATGGATACTCTTATTCATAAAGAAGTCTAGATAATTTTCTCAGTCATGATTTTTTTTGTTCTGATTTATTAAAACTTCCTCTTCTTCAGGATAATTTCTGAATCCAGTGATGATATGGCTTGTCTGTAGTGAAGTCTATCCTGGAACTTCAAGTCTACTTCTCTTTCATTAAAAATATTTTCGTCACACAAGGGTAAGTATATTCATGGGGAAAAATAACTAAATTAAAAAAAAATAAATATATACATATATAAAAGCTCACTGTTGTTATGATAGGTGCAGGACTGGCAACTGTAGAAAGAAACATTTGTAATTCTACTGAAAAAATGCACCGATTGTATTTGCTTCCTTTACAAAATAAAATATTGTTTGTTCTTTTCATAGTTGGCCTTATTTTTACATGAAAAGTGAACTTTAAGATAAGGTTATATTTTCAAACATAAAAGGATTTTCTTTATCTCACTTCCTGACACTCTGCTTTAGTTGCTTTTTCTTTAAAATAATCATTTGACCTTTTAAATTACTAGAACTGGAGATAAAACATCACAGAGACTTTGGAGATGACAGACAACTGATCAAATAATTTTCAGTTGTTCTATCTGTATCTTAATGTAGTTGGTTGCAAAATCTAGCCACATTTGAACAGCATCAATCTGGCTTTCTGTCGTTTATATACAGAACTATTTTTATGGTCACAGAAATCCTTGGTAAAACTGACCAGTAAAAGAGTATCTTTTTTCAGATTGTTATGAGAAAAAAAACCAAACAAAACATGGGAACTTATCTCATTACATTGGAAATTAGCTTAACCACAAATCAGTGTGCACCTGCTAAAATAATTGTCTCTTTCTGGTATTTTCCATATAATACTCCTTCACTGTGCAATGCAGAGTAAGTAAATCAGCTATCTTTTAAGTAGACCTCATGGCAATTAAACATGATTAATAAGTGCTGTGATTCCAAGGTATTAGTCTTTTCTTCTTTCAACCTTACTATTAATATGAATTTTCAGCCCAAACACAATTTTGTAAAATGTTGTGGAATCTGAAGACAGCCAAAATACGTTTAAGAAGACAAAATGAGATTATAGGTCATAGATATCCTTTTAAAAAGTTGAATAAAAATGAATTGAGGTCCAGGAAGATCAGACAGAAAAGCTCCATCTTCTCTTTTACCAGATATGGGGTTTAGTGCGTGTCATGCAGCGATAAATTTGATTAGATATGCTGCCAGTGTGGCCAAGATGATTCAGGTCTTCTTCTTGTGACAAGTTCCTATGATTTATTTTCCATGCAAAATTTTGGTCCAGATAAACGTCATTAAAACCCCCAACCCTACAATTTAATCATGCCAGATATGTGCAATGCGTGCTAAAAAGCACTGCAAAAAGAGCGCGGACCACTAGAGGTCTGAGCGTGAAGTCACATGTGTGTTATTGTCTACCCACACAACCTCCAAAGAAGTTTAAAGGAAACACCTTGAGACTTGTGTGGATTTTTATTAACCCTGCACTGTGAATTGATGGGGTGCTGGGGAAAAACAAACATAGGCAGAGAAAACACGAGGCCTGCCCTGCACAAGAGCTCTTTATTGACAGTTTATGACATAGGCTTGGAGTGGCCCAATATTGCTCCTATGACCTTTGCCTCCCAAAACGTACAGGCTTTGAGATTTTGAGACTTTGTTCACCCCGTGAGGGCCTGCTGGCCTTGTCATTGCAACTTTCTTCTCAGTGCCCTTCTGAGGATTAATCGTGAGCACTGGAGACAATTGCAAGAGCTTTTTGCCATCCCTTGACCTAAATTTCTGCCAGCTTCATTTTCCTAATCTACACACAGACCTAGTTCAGGATTGTGACAAATTACACAGGACAGATTACTAACAGGGTCTACAGTTAATAAAACTTTGAGTTGGCACCCAAATTCCAGACCCATATTGTCCCAAATTCAAAATAGGTTGCAAGAGAGGAAAGGACACATACAGCCTTTTTTTTATTCTTTGGGTTTTTTTTGTCTTCTCCAGGTGTAAGGAAAAGTATTGCAAGAAATAAAGATGTCTTGAGCACCTTTGTTTTTTTGCTCTATGTTAGCTTGCTATTAAAAAACTAAACTAAGGATATCCAATCAGTTAAAAGCCTATAGATACATAGCTTTTAGTAAAGAAGAAGTTAGTACAGTTGGGTTTGTTAACTATATGAGTATTAAATTTGTTAGGTTAGGAAAGTATCTCCCTTGATCCCAGTATATCTTTCTGTATTATGTTCTGGGTTGGTTTTTGGTTTTTTTTGCAGTAGCTTTCTTCTCAATTTTCTCCATATCTTAAAAAAAAAAGTTAAGAAAGTGGACACAGAAAAAAAGATTTTTGCTATATACTCCAAAGCCAAGAGCAGGCAAAATGTAAAAGATCAAGATGAAAATTAAACTTGCTTCAAAAGAAATCCAACATTGCTACCAGAATTCATGTTATCTAACAAGACTCATTAAAAGAATTGAACAGCGAAGTAAAATAGATAATAAGTACACACTAAGTTGTAGGGCCAATTTTTTCTGAGTGATTGAGTTCTTCGAGAGCTTGCAGAGATTAAAAGCCTGCAATCTATTTTCCTTACCAGAGTCCCACTGTTGTGTCTTGCCAAATCTGTCTTGAGAACTAGAACAGGAAATACCCTCCCAACAGTTGTATCTGTAGATTTCTCAACCTGGGCTTTTACTCACAAACAGAATTCCGCATTTCTGAGGCATGGTCACATTTTTGCTTCTATTCAAAAAGTTCTCAAATACATGACTTTGGCAATGGATGTTAAATATCTGTCATTCAAAAGAGCCAATAAAATGGAGACTTTTAACCAAGCTGTTAAAATACGACAGCCAAGAAAGGACAGTCAGTAGAAAACAAGGTCTTTTGAAGTATCAGTTCACACATCATAATAATAAATCTGTACAAACTCTAGCACTCTCCTTCCCTTTTTTTCTTTGCTGGCAGCTTCTACTTTAGAATATTTGCAATACAATATTTTTTTTTAAATTTGTATGTAGATGTATGGTTGTTAGAACAAATAAAAATCACCTGTCAGACAATTCTATGAAGTGAGAAATTGCAAGAAAATAGTATTATCTACACTACTTATAGTCCATATAGGACACCTGGTCTCCAAGAGTGGAACACCTTAAAAAGCTTCTGGAAATGAAGATAAATTCAGAATCTCCTCTTTTTTTTTTCTTTTTTTTTTTAATTAAAGGATAAGCTAAGAAATCATTTCTGTATATATAGTCACATCAAAGAGTTGCTTCATGAATATGTCAAACTTCTCCACAAGCCACAGATTTTTTTTTGCATTTGCTACATACTTTGGTAAAGAGTTCTCAGCTGATCTATCCATCTGCACCAAGAATCTCTTCTCTGTTTTGATGATCCTAAGTTGCAATATTCAGTGATAAAACAAACAATTTATATCTTCTTAACTTCTCCATGCTAGTATCAAGTTTACTGGTCTCTTTCATGTTCTGCCTCCCCTATGCTATTTCTCTCCCAAAATGCTTTTCTTTTTTCAGAGCAAGTCTTTCGTTGCTTTGATACAATTCTGTCTCCCCTCTTTGAAAATTTTCCAGATCTGTTTTATTTGTTTTTAAGATTCAAGGTGTCAGCTGGATTTACATAGTTGTAAAATGACGTAGAGGTTGAGATGATCCGTACAAAACTCTTTATTCATGGTGTCATCTGAAATATGGGAAAACCATACTACAATGCCAAGATATTCCGAAGAACTACAAGTAGTAATGTTGAAAACAAAATGCTAAGTTCAGGTTTTCACTTTGAGCTTTGTTGCTGGTTTTTTTTAAAACCTTTATTTGCATGGTTCTTTCCTTTGAGGTTCAAAGTACCAAATTTAAACAAAGAACTTTGACATTTCAGTAAGGGACTATGAACCATTCGGGTTTGGATTTTGAGAAATTGCATATTTTGATGGAATCTGTACATATCAGTAAAAGTCTGCAAATAAAAAAATAACCACTGCTCATATAAGAAAATTATATAGCATTCAAAAAACTTCTACAAAACGTCCATAGCACTTAAATATTTTTTCTCTCTTTCTCCCTGATCACACCATTAGCTTCTGAGTGGCGTGGTAAAGCAAAATCCAACACCAGCCCCAGCTGCTCTTTTTATAAGATGACAATCCGAGAGTGCTTCAGCTGATAAGTGCCAAAGTGTTCCAGAAACTCATAGACACAAATGCTTTGATTTTTTTGCAATTTAAAACACAAGAAAAGCCTTGCTTGGGGAACAGCCACACTCTCCAGACAGTTTAATTCTACTATTGCTACTTTCTACTGCCTGCATACCTCAAAGGCAGCAAATTAATCTTATGTGTGACCAGATAATGGCTGAGAGTCTACTGAAAAAATAAAAAGAGCTTTCCAGAGCAGCCTGTGCAAAGAAACAAAAGCTCAATACAGGAAGACAAAAACAGCAGGCAACAAAGCAACGGCGGATGTGGGGTAAAGAGGAAGCAATGAAAAAGTGGATTTGGAAACATGAAAAAAGGCAAGAATTCAGATAACAGAGCAGGAAGACTCAGTGGAAAACTGGACAAATTTTATAAATAAAAGGACCCAGAGTCAAGATGACAGAAGAACTAGCAACTTGGCCACCAGAATAAAAAATGGAGGAGACACCTAAGGTGAACATCCTACATCTGTAAAAGATGGAAGCTGGGGTGTCATTGATCTACAGGATTCTTGGCATGCATGCAGGAGTAACTGAAAGGAAGAGCTGGTGAAGGGCACACACTAGGTATAGGTATGTGAACCCTGATGAATGGCCAGGAACCTGGGCAAGGTTGGCTTCTCAGGCTGCAGAATAAATGCAAAGCTGCCATGCCTGTCTCATGAAGTCCTGAAAGATTCTCCTAATCCCTACAGAGACGAATATAGAATTGTTTTGGGAGGGATGGAAGGTGACACAGAGCCCAATTATCTCCATGCTAAGGCCTCCTTCACCCCTCTGTGTCATGTCTTCCTGACAGTAGGAACAATTGATTACTATACAATTAATACGGTGTTTTTTAGTAAATGCTTCAGCCTGTTAAATAAGGTTGTGGGTGAGCAGGAAAGAAAGTCCCACACAACATATAAGTTTGTGTTCCTTGTCAGCAGCCGTGGGAAAATGACTTAGGAAGGTCAAACCTCTGCCAGTCTGTGTATGAAGTGTAGATGCTGAATTTTACAGCAGTGCCCAACTTCTCAGTACTTACTGTGAAGTGAGACACCAAAGAGCACAGAAAATGCTGGCAGGGACCGCATTCCATGATCCACATGCAGCAGAACTGATAACTTCACATGCTAATGAACAATTGTGTGATTGAGAAAATGAGTCAGATTGCCTCACAGCAGAAGTTGTACTGGAGATGACGGCTTGTCTGCATCATTTTTTGTCTCTGGCCAAGCTGGTCTTTATCCAGTCACCTTCACGTGTAGATACCAGTTATCTCCTGAAGATTCTGAGATGTAAAGTTCCAGGCAGTTGCCTTCTGCTTCACACTAAAAAATTACCCCATTTTTTCATGTCTGGAAGTTATTGAAAAATATAGGAATCAAAAATCACTCCTAGCATGAAAACACTACTTTCACATTATATAATTTATTTTCACTTTTCTAATCTTCAAGTAGCTCCTTCTTGAGGTCAAGCAGCCTACTGAACTTCGAGGCAAAAAATGCTCTTCATGACTCAGAAGTATTGTGGAAATGCAACTGAAAAATTTAGACATCATAGTTCCAAGTAGCTGGACATCTTGGACAGCTGGACAGCACTTATGCACTGCCAAATGTCTTTATTGAGTCACAACATATAATTTTAGGAATGATTATCACACAAGCTGTTAAACAAAGTTGGTTATGGACAGCTCAGTTTTCCAAGCATTGCTTTTAGTGACCTAAAAATGAATGTTTATACCCTATCATCAGATGCATACATTATATTTGCTTATAAAATTTCTGGAAGAGTCTACTAGAGCTAAGCAGAATTTAATCATTAGGAAAGTATTTCAAGTCATTAAAAGGAGCATATGTGTCTTGGAAAACTTGATATGTAGAATTCTAGTGGAGGGAGGGGGAGAAACAACAATATTTTACTCATTAAATTACTTCTCTGATGATTTCTTCTAAACTGTGCATGGATACACAGCAGTTCGCAGAAAACACATTTGCATCAGATTCCAGGAATTGCATTCTTTTTTATATTCTTTGATGGAAAATGAAGGCTTGGCTGCTTACCAGATTATTTGCTCTATGATAAATGTAAAAGTTTTACAAGCTCCGAAGGATTGTGGACAATCATTCCTGAGAAATTTGATCATCACTGAGGCTATTGCAAAAAGTGAGGATATGCTACCAGCTCAGTAAATCCTGTAATTGAGATATGGATGTACAAGTTGCATGGCACAACTAATGTTAAGCATATTTATTAATAGTGCATAAGAAATTCAATTACATACCTCCACAGCAAACAAGGTCTCTTGGAAATAGCACGACAGTGGCACACTTTCAGGAGATCAGTTATCTTCAAGCTGAGCTATCAGTTGCCTTCCTAAACTGATAGAATCTCTACAGTCAACACTACTTCCAAACTTTTATTTGCACCTCTCTTTCTGTCTCTGATAGCCTAATCTTTTGCAACAAGCTTAAATACCTTATCTTGGCATTAAAATAGAGAAGGATGTTATTTTAGTATCACTAGTTTCAGATTTAAGATTACTAAATGGTATCAGTGTTTCCAGGTCTCTGCAATGTTAAATTTGGGCAGTTCATTCCAGTATCAGAATTATTTCATTCTTCTTTTGTGCTGATTTCTGTCAACGTGCTCTCATAGACATTCACAAGAGAGCAGGCTTACTCTGGGGTGCAAATCTGTGCACAGTGGGTATATGTGTTGCAGAATCTTCATAGAAATACTTTCATAAGTGGATATTGTGAAGGTTCATGCTGAATTTTTTTTTTATCAGTGGGACTGATAAAAGGCTTTGTTTCCCTACCTAGACAAATATTTTCACAAAACTGGGGGGTATTTTCATCTTTTCTCCCTCTACAAAATTTTGGCTGAAATGGAAGTTATTGAAGAAGTAAAGGGAATGAGGTTTCTTTCTGACAGAGATACAGGCATAAAACATAAGTTAATAAGACATTTCCTTAGGAAAATTCCAGCCCCTTTATCTCCCACTGAGTGAGTCACTTTTGCTCAAGAATGTTTGTGTTTTCTGTGTAAGCATTTAGGCTGCGTTATCCTCATATCTCTCCTGTAAAGATTTACTGTCACAGTGGAAACTCATAGAGGAAATAGGCACCCTAGAAAAGAGAATTTTTCAGTGGAGACTGTATGTCTTCAGAGGAATGGTTTGCAACGTGTTGATGAGCCTAGAAACACACAAAGTGACCAATTCCTGTGCTGAGTCATGATAATAATGCATGCTGGAGCCCTGCACAGAGAAGGCAGTGACATGGGGGTTCCAGTGTGATTGTTGAGGGGTTATTTTAAGTAAACCTAATAGATCGATCCTAGGTCCAACTAGAGTTCAAGTGGGTTTGACATGTTTCACTCCATGTCTTACAGGAAATAAAAAAACATAGACCAGTTGAATCGAAGGAGCAATTATATATATTGACAGTTATTTTATAATTCTTGAAATTCACATTCCATTTTTCTCACCACACCTGCAGTGAATTCTAGCTACCCCCAGTGTTTCTGACACAGTTTCAATCTAGCCAAAGAAGGTAATAGTATGCCTGGCATCCATGCAGCTTGGATTATCATCTTATGGCAGCATAGCTGACATAACTAAATTAATTTGACTTAAGAAATCAGAGAAGTCTTGAACTGTTGTCTTGTAGATGACAAACCAGTGCCTTATCAGCTGAGCTACTCAGATCCAGTCTGCAGTACTCTTAAGTGTGATTTCATCTAAGTAATGTGTCGCTGAGTCTAATGTCAAACTGATCTATCACATTACAACCCTTTCTAATTAAAGGAAAAGAAGGTTAAATGTATATGAGCAGTCATTTAAAAGGCTGTAGTAGATTAATAGCCAGCATTTTTCTAACAATTTCAAAGTGATCTTATCATTATTCCTTTGAGCAGAAACAAATATCTTTTACTAAATTTTTGCAAACTATATGAAGATAGGGCAGACTCTACTACATTTTCTTGCAAAAATAAACTGCAGCTCAATGTATAAGTCTATCTGTTCATTTCACTGGTTCCATTGGAGAATTAATGTTTAAATTGCACCAGCTTAATCCCCCATGAAATCTTAGCATTTCCCATTGGCTGGCCACAAGCTCATCTACAAAATGTCAGTGCCCAGATACTCTGGGTCACACCATCATTTGACTTCGGAATTAAAGATTTCCATGACCTAAAAGTGCTTGTTAAAACTATATGTAACCTACTCTTTGGTGGGTGTTACCTCTTTCCAATGTCAAATCCTTAATTCCTCTCTTTGACCTAAATCTTTTTCCCAAGAGGATCTAGGCACTGGGAATCACATTTTCCACTAAAACTTACCTGGTTTATGCTTCCCTGTCACCTCTGACAATGTAAATGTTCCCAGATCACTTGAACATCAGGTATGAGAAGGCAATGCTTCTAGCACTCTGGAGGTCTTAGTTGTGGATCTGAGTCCCATATCAGTCTGAGTCCCATAGCACTTCAAAGTATAACAGATATATCAAGCATTAAGGTATCTGTGCAAAGAAAATAACCTACTATATTTTAATTTTAAAAGGAAAAAGTGAACAACAATAGCAGAAGTCCATTGTTCAAAACCAAAATTGGGGCACAGATTAAGAACAGACTCAAGAAATGGAATTACCAAAAATATCATCTCATCATTCCATTCATAATGATAAAGAAGATTATGTTAAAATTTTTTTTCAGGCAAGACTGCATGCTTTCAAAAAACAGCAGGCTTGTGATTACTAGATACAGTGATAATCTTTGTGGATTTCAAAAGCTGAAGCAGAAATAATGGAATTTATCCTATCTCAGATAGACACTGCAAATTATTTTTCTCTCTACCTGTTGAAAACTATCTTTTCCTAAAGTAACGAGAAATGCTCAAGCCTTATATTTTTTTTAAGAAAAGAGAAATTTAGACCTAAATAAAGGCTGATTGTTTAATGTATAAGTCAGAAATATATTCACATGCTACACATAGATTTAATTAATTGGTTCCTGCAAATGTGTGATTAATTTAATTTCTTAGCTTATTTTCTTTTTTCTTTTTCTAATTCTTCTCCACATTTGCATTTCCTCACACAGAAAGGGTAGCTATATGTTTTGCTGAACTGATTACCTCTCTCTTTGGAGTCCAGCACATCTTTAATTACTACCAGATCTTCAAGTATTTTCAGAAGATTCCCATTAGAAAGATCGTCAGCCATTTCTATCCTCATTCTCCAAAGGAAACTTTGAGCTCTCACCCAACAGTAACATTGACACATTAACTTTCCTCAGCCACCTCACTCAGACTACTTAGTCTGGCTCCACCACGGCTGGGACCCTTAATCAGATATCATGCTAACGAAAGCTGTGTCAGTAATGATGTCAGATGAATGGTGGTCACATGGCAACAACAGTCTCATTTGAAGCAAACAGTGCCACACTTGTTTTTAGGCTACTTTATGGCTTGGCTGAAAAATGACTTTGTTCACAACAAAACACCACTAATGTATGAGCTGTTACCATAGGATTTTAGCACGTCTACTATTTTCTCAACATTCTTTTAATATACCTAGCTGGACAAACAGTGTAAATATCATTAAACTACACATATTATCAAAGACATCAATCAGCATGTAAGCCAACCAGATGAAACATTGGCAATCCTTTCTGGCATTTTGAATCCTCAAAGAAATGGTATTATGGAAAACACATAAAGGAGAAAATATTTTAATTTTACACTTTGATTTGCCTTATACCAGATTCACACATACAGGAGAATAGGGAGACACAGCCAGCTCTCCTGCTAGGTCCCAGAAGTGTGTTTTTCCCTTCCCTGCTCTGGACGTCAGTGGGCTGGTGGGATACAGAGAGGGCAGAATAATGAGACTGAGCAGGAGGGAAGCATTTGCCCTCTGGCTCCACTCACGCTGCAACAAAACAGAAGCCCCAAAGTCTCCTGTCACTTAAACTCCCCTTCCTTCCCTGACTTCTGAGGTAAAAATGCTCCTTGCTAATTCTCATACAAATTTAAAGTAGTGCTCTGACTCCCAGCTTGGGATTACAAGCAAGCATGACTTTTTCCTTGTGAAGGACTGGAGAGCACACTGATTTCTCAGGGATTCTGGTGGTGCTTGGAAGCAGGCCACCAACACAGCAGTTCAGCTTGGTTCAAAATTTAAGTTTAAATGACTGGTCATAGACACTTGCCTAGAGAAGACAAATATCAAAGCCAGCTACCAGAAATTACTGCAACGGAGAAAAATTGCAAGTAGCCACGTCCTAGGCAGGCAGCTACATTTTCCTGATGCTGTTGCTCAGCCCACAACCTCTGGCCAGCTGAAGACAGCAGATTGCCACTGTTCGTGGGAAGCAAAATGCCCTGGCCTCTCTGCGCTGCTCCTCGCCGCTCCCGCAGCGCAGCCACGGGCGCGGGCTGCGGGACAGCCGGAGCG
>VZRX01006853.1:0-14414 GCA_013398075.1 Notiomystis cincta
GGGTTAGTGTTAGGGTTATGGTTGGCTTTAGGCTTGGGTCTGAGCTTTGCTTGATCTCAGAATTTTGGTTTTCTGATCTTTTTTGCCATCTCTTCTTTCTCTCCCCAGCCCAACTCCATTAAATCCTCTCTGACCTTCCTCCTGCCTCGGGGTTGTTCGTTCCAGACCCATCCACGTTCCCAGAGATGTTTTCCTACAGACAGAACTCCAGCTCCCGCTGCCTCCCTCCCTGCGGCATCTCCTGCCCCCAGCCCTTGGCCAGCACCTGCAACCAGCCCTGCGTCACCTCCTGCGGGGACTCCAGGGCCATCATTTACCCCCCGCCCGTGGTCATGACCTTCCCAGGCCCCATCCTCAGCTCCTGCCCCCAGGAGAGCATCGTGGGATCCTCGGAACCCTGTGGCTCTGGAAACTTCCTGGGATCCGGGAGCTTCCTGGGATCCGGGAGCTCCTACGGCTCCTACAGCTACGGGAGGTCCTACTCTTCCTACGGATCTGCTGGATTCGGGTCTGGGAGCTGCAGACCCTGTTAAATATCCGAGAAGTGAGGAGGAAGCAGCCCTGGAGGAAGAGGAGCCTCCATGAATCCCTGCAATTCCCGAACATCCTCAGCCCCTCACTTTTATCAAAATTCCCTTTTCTGACTCTTTTTTCCTCCGGTGGCTCCTGCTAGTAACGACCTCAGAACCATCCAGTCCACGATCCCCGGCTGAAAGTGGGATGAGGTTGTGTCACCTTCCCATGCAACAAAGATCCAGGAGTCACCCCTGTGGAATGCACGGCCCCGGAGCGATTCTCTCCTTGCTCCGGCAACATTTCCCCCAGTGTTTTCCACCCCCACTCTGATATTCCTCTTCCTCCTTTCTCATTAAACCATTGTGCATCAAAATCCAGAGTTTTCCTGTGGTTTTTGTCCATAATTTGGGTTTTTTTCCCCCCATTCTGGGTGAGCATGGCAGCGTTTGCCACCTTTCCACAGCCGGAAGGTGCCCAGATCCCTTTGGCGGTCACACAAAGTCATTCCAAGAGGGATAAAGACGTTTTGTAACCCTTCCAATCCCATTCGGATCCTCCCTCAGGGCAGGCGTGGCTCTTCCCTGTTCCCAAAGAAAGTTAAACACGGGTGACTCGGATTATTTGTGTCAACGCCCGCCTCGGGCTGTGATTTAATTCCAGCCCCACATGGTGATTTAAAGGAATTTTTTTTTTGTTGTTTAAAAATAGCCTGGGGGAAAAGCTTTCCCTGGAAAACTTCTCCTGGAAATTCCCACAGGAATTTTTAACTGAAAGGCAATTTTTTTTTTTTTTTTGCTGGGATTCTGTGAGTTTCTGGAACTTTCCCATAAATAAATTAAATTGAATTAAGGAGGAATTGTTAAGTTTTTCCTGCAGAGAAACCCACTCTTCCCTGGGAGGGTGGGGAGGCCCTGGCACAGCTTTTCCAGGGAATTTCTGGCTACCCCATCCCTGGGAGTGTCCAAGGCCAGGTTGGAGCTACCTGGGGTAGGGGAAGGAGTCTCTGCCCATAAACAAAAAATCTTTAAGGTCCCTTCCAACCCAAACAATTTTCTGGTTCTATAAAACCCCAAAGGACAATTCTTCGCCTTTAATTCCTTAATTCTCCCTGGGCTCAGAAGAAAAAGAAAGAAACAGGGAGAAGATCAGGAAAGGGCTCAAATTTTAAGGGATTTTCTCCTCATTTTTCCACCTTCTCCTGCCCTTCTCTGCCCAGGAGCTGCCTCTGTTCCTTTGACTCCTGATGATGGAGCCAATTTGAATGAAAAATCATCATTTTCTGGCCACTGCAACAAGGGGGTGCATCTGACTGACACTTCCTGCAGTTCTGGGGCAGAATCTGAAGCAGAACAGGACAGAAAAATTCTGTTGGGAGTTTGCAGCTTCAGCTGAGACTCCCAGGGAATTCCCAGGAGCGGGAAGAGCAAAGGAACTCCCAGTGTCTCCTCCTGAACCCCAGAGGTCACTGCACCCCTGCCTTACCCCGTGTTCATGTCCCAGTACAAGGGAAGTGCTGTTAATTGCCATGCAATCAGCAGCTGACTCATTAAAGGTGTTGCAAACACGGCCTGAGCAGAATCCCAGCTCCGGGCAGATCCCGATGCCAATGAAACCTCTCGTGTTTGATTTCCATGCTTTATTTAAAGGGTAAAATCTTTATTTAATGGATTTGGGGTGCTCCAGGCTGGCAAATTCCCTATGAGCACAAAGGGAATAACAGGCCCAGGGATGTGCCCTCCTGGATTCCAGCTTCGGTCCAGGCCTGGATTCCCATGGGATTGGCAAAGGGAGGATTTGCTTTTTTACCATTTTGTGGTTGGATTTGCTTTTTTGCCATTTTGCACTTCAATTTTTTCAGGTGTTTTAAATGAAGTTCTCCATCAGACACACCGAAGAAAAATTTCTTTTTTAACTCATTCCCCCCTTTTTTTGTTGGTTTTTTTTTTTCACTTAAACCCCAAATAATTTAATAGGAATGTCTGGAATATTTCCTTTTTGCAGTGTTTAAGGGGCTTTGAGCAACCTGATCTAGTGAGAGAAAAGCCCACGGCAGAGGGGTTGGACTAAATGACCTTTGGAGGTCCTTCCCAATCCAAACCATTCCTTGATTCCATAACTCCTTGTTAAATAAAATAATAGAATTATTCTGCCTGTTAATTCCCTATGTCCCATCAATTCCACCCCTATAGGAGGTCAAAGGTTCCACTGGGTGGCTTTTCCCAACCTTAATTACTCTGGATTTCTGTTATTTTAACTTTTTTTTTTTTTCACTTTTGGGGGATGGAAAGCTGCTCCTGAGGAATTTATAGAAACATTTGGGACACCTTGGAAATTCAGGCTGTGCTCCTCCTCAGGGAGCAGCTCGGACCCAGCCGTGGGCAGAGCTCCCAGGCCAGGCTGCAGCCAAGGGAAAAGGAGGAGAAAAAGGGGAGAAAAAGGCAAACCAGGAGGCTGCTGTGTGATGCAACCAAGTTTTAATGAGCGGGAAATGCCCCTTTGCAAAGCCAGAGATCACAGAATAAGGAAGATCCATTCCCGGAAAATTCCGGGGGGGGAGTCCAACCAAAGTCCTGCTCCGAGACGTCCTCAGCCGGCTTCTCCCGGCTGTCCATCTGTCCTTGATGGGGATGTTTGTGCTTATGGGTGATATCCATAGGGAACGGGCTGTCCCGCGCTGGGTCAGTAAATCAGGAATGCCAGAACAGGCAGGGAGAGCGAACAACGAGGAGGTGGCGGACAAGGAGTAGGAGAAAGCTCGGGAGCGCGAAGGGGCCGCGGGAACGCGGAGCCCTCATCCTCGTGGAGGTGGATTTGGGCATTCCTGGGATTCCCTGGAGGCTCCCATGCCCTCAGCAGGGCCCACAGGAGCCGCGGAGGAGGCGGCTGAAGCGGCGGGACGCGGAGGGGACGTAGGAGCCGCTGGCCAGCGCCGAGATCCCGTATCCAGAGCGGGCACCGTATCCCGGGAAAGCTCCAGAGCCGTAGAGACTTCCATAGCCCAGGGAGCTGCCAAAGGCTGGTACTCCAGCAGATCCCACCACGGCTTGCTGGGGGAAGGAGCTGAGGATGGGGCCGGGGAAGGTGACCACCACAGGGGGTGGCTGGATGAGGGCGGTGGAGTCCGGACACTGCCGGACACACGGCTCGTTGCAGCTGTTGGCCACGGGCTGGGGGCAGGAGATGCCGGTGGTGGTGGGGCAGAGGTCGTAGCAGGACATTTCCTGGCAGAGGTGGAGGCGGTCCTGGAACAGAGAGAAGGAGCTCCTGAAAACCGAGGATCTGCGGAAGGGGCAGGTGGAGGTTTGGGAGAGTTGGGGAATGGGGGAGAATTTCATCCCCAGGTGAAAAATCAGNCTGAAGCGGCGGGACGCGGAGGGGACGTAGGAGCCGCTGGCCAGCGCCGAGATCCCGTATCCAGAGCGGGCACCGTATCCCGGGAAAGCTCCAGAGCCGTAGAGACTTCCATAGCCCAGGGAGCTGCCAAAGGCTGGTACTCCAGCAGATCCCACCACGGCTTGCTGGGGGAAGGAGCTGAGGATGGGGCCGGGGAAGGTGACCACCACAGGGGGTGGCTGGATGAGGGCGGTGGAGTCCGGACACTGCCGGACACACGGCTCGTTGCAGCTGTTGGCCACGGGCTGGGGGCAGGAGATGCCGGTGGTGGTGGGGCAGAGGTCGTAGCAGGACATTTCCTGGCAGAGGTGGAGGCGGTCCTGGAACAGAGAGAAGGAGCTCCTGAAAACCGAGGATCTGCGGAAGGGGCAGGTGGAGGTTTGGGAGAGTTGGGGAATGGGGGAGAATTTCATCCCCAGGTGAAAAATCAGGATGGGACAGAAACAGGTTTGATGTTGGGAGAGGTGGGATGGAATGGAGTGGAGAGGGAAAAAGGCAAGAGATGGAAATGGGGTGGAGATGGAGATGGGGTGGGATGGGNTTCCTAAGTAAAACATGTCTCAAATCCCGGGCTTGGCTCCTAAAGCCTTGCAGTAAAATACTTGCCAGGATACTACAAAAATGCAAATGTAAAGAATAAATAAAAAGAGGAATAAAAGAAAAATAAAATCCTGAAAATGAATGTAATAGCTGTGAACAGCAAGTAGAATAAAAAAATCAAAAGGCAAAGGCATTCTGGAGCTGGGAGAGGAACGGAAAGGCATCAGACTTACCTGATGGAGAGGAGAAAAGCAGGAGAATGATGGAAAAGCTCCGCGGAGGTGCCGCTTTTATACCAATCCTGGGATGCCCCGGGGCTGAACCACGCCGAACCGGGGACTCGAGCCCAAACCACTCCCCAAAGTGACGAAACTCTCCTCGCTCGCAGTTTGCAAAACCACCCTAAATCTCTGCCCAGCACAATCGGCACATTCCAGCTCCCGGCTCCCTTTCATCTCGGAGCCTGATGGAGCAGCTTCCCGCCGGGCTCATCCCACCCAGCGGGAATTAAGCTCCCATTTACTGAGCCCTTCCTTCATTACCTTCCCCTAATGATTTTAATCGGAGTCAGAACCTGCTGCCGTGGACAGGTTTGGGTTCAAGGGCTCCAAATCTCGTCTCTCGTCACTTCTGCTCCCAGGTTTTGCAATGGAATGCTTGGAGAGGCAGAAGGAGCCTCCTGGTGTTTTTCACACCTGCAGCCACAAGCCTCAGGTCATTGTGGGAATCGTGGATTTGTCCGCTGGCTTTGGGAAATTCCCGGTTTTCCTCAATGTAGGAAATACAGTATTTTAGTACCTAGAGCAGGGCTTAAATCAATGTACTCTCTGGAGGGAAATCAACGTGTTTTCTGCATAATTCCAGGATCACTGAGGTTGGGAAAGAGTCCCCCTCCTGTGATCAATCCCGCTCCTCGGCACCCAAACCAGTGTCCAGGAATTCCTTCCACACCTCCCTGGGCAGCCCCTTCCAAGGCCTGACCACCTTTTCTTTCTATGGAAAAATTCCTCCTGATGCAAATGCAAAGAGATGTTCCCACATACACAGCTCCGAAGGAGGACATGGAATCTTGGAATGGTTTGGGTGAAAAGGGACATCAAAGATCAACCTTCCGCTATCCCAGTGTCCAACCTGGACACTTCCAGGGATGGGGAATCCATGGAATAACCTGAGCCAGGCCTCCTCACCCTCTCAGGGAACAATTCCTCTCCAAAATCCCACCAGAATTCCCCCTCTGTCACTCTGACCCCATTCCCTGTGTCCTGTTCCTGCAGTTCCTGAGGAAAATTCCCTCTCCAGCTTCCCTGTGGGGTCTCCACAAAACACAAGAAAAAAAGGTGGATCTGGGCAAACTCTTCAGTTCTTTTGGGAGGTCAAACATTTCTGTTTCACCACCTGGAATTACTCAGCCTCCTCCAATCCTCGGTGGGAGGGACAGGAATTCCCGCAGGCCACTTCACCCCATCTCCGGTGTTTACCTGGCCCGAGTCGGTCTCACACCCAAAACACCCCAATTTTGCTTTCATTGGCTGTGCAGACACAGAACCAGCTCAGCCAAAAGCCCCAGCTCGTAAACAGGGAATGTTTGATGAGGTGTCCCACCCTGATTTCCATAATCCCAAATTCTGGGTGGTGAACGGTCCCACCTCAAAACCCCTCCTTTGCAGGGGATGGGTTGTTAAATGAACATACTTCCACCAAAGTTACACTGAAATTGGGAGGTTCCTTCCCCCAGACTTTGGGATGTCCCCAGGGGACAATTACAGGAATAATTCCCCCCCAAAATGTGTCTGGATATTTTTTTGGGGTGCGTTTCTAAGCGCTTCCCAAACCCTCCTTAATAGTTTATGCATGAAATGGGGTGTGATTATTGCAATATAAATATGTGGTTGTGTTCTAACAGCCCAGCATTTTGAAATGTAATTAGAATTAGTTTTTAAATTAATATTAAAAATAAAATGTAAAAAAAAAGACCTTGTCCAAGTGAACTTTTCCTGTTCCCTTCATCAGCTCACAATTTCTCACCTCAGGATTTCAGTGGATTTTCTTGTGTAATTTAAGTTTTCATTTATTTGGGTTTCTCCTTCAGTGCTGGTGTTTTAATTCACATTTTCTCTGTATTCCGAACCTCTGGGAGGCAAAATATGGATCTGGATGGTTTAAAAAATGTCTGTAATTTCCTCTGAAAAGTGCAGAATAGTTTTGTCCAAATTTGATTTCCAACTTCACCTAAAAGTTGCTGATCTCACAAGGAAGGCGCTGAAGGTTTTATCAATTTTTTATCTACCACGGGTGAAGAAGAAAGGAAAAAATCTTGCACCTTCAAGCAGATAAAAATGATGATTAACACCTGAGCCAGCATCATTATGTCAGCTAATGAGAGGTGAATAAATGAAGCAGCAGAATCCGTGCTGTCATTCCAAATGTATTTCATGGAACATTACCAGGCATGAACCTCGGCCAATTAAAGTGCTGAGATGAAAGAAATCTTGGGGTTGTAATTTGCATTTCGTGCAGCGTCAGAATTTGAATCGACTCATAAACAGAAATATTGAGCAAAACCCTTTCGTCATCGCGAGGAGACCCAGGTGTGACAGAGGCCTTAATGGGAGCCTCGGGTTCCTCAGGCAGCTTGGAGGACCTGTCAAAAGTCCCTCCTCGAAACTGCCTGGAGTTTCACAGAATCCCAAAATTATTTAAGTTGGAAAAGAGCTCCAAGGTCACCGAGTCCAACCTTTGGTCAATCTTCACCTGCTCACCCAGACCAATGTCCAGGGATTCCTTGGACACCTCCAGGGATGGTCACTCCAAACCTCCCTGGGCAGCCCCTTCCAAGTTCTTTTCCCTTTTCCAGGTGGGATTTTCCCAAATTTCCACTCTGAGCCTCTCCTGGCACAGCTTGAGGCCATTGCCTCCTGTCCTGGCCCTGTTCCCTGGGATCAGATCCCAGATTCCCCCGGAATCCCCTTTTCTCCAGGCTGAGCCCCCCCACCTCCCTCAGGATTCTCCAGACCCTTCTCCAGCTGCCCCAGCCCCATTGCCACCCCTGGACATTCTCCAGCCCCTCAACGTTCCCCTTGCCATGGGGGGCCCAGAACTGGACACCGGATTTTCCCTTTTCCATGAGATTTCCAAGCTTTTCCCCTTGTCCCACAGAAGGTTCTGCTGGGTGACAGCCACACTCAGTCACGTTTCCTGATGACCAAGCCGAGGATCGCCCTGACCTGAGGGTGGTGGCTCAGCCACCATCCAGTGTCATCACCCAAATCCTTTGTCCCTTCCCTCGGGAAGCGCGGCGGGATCTCCGTTAGAGCCCTGCTTAAACCCTGCTCAAGGGCTCCTTTTGTAACCTGAGCTTTCCTTACCATTCCCTTCACCACCACGGATTTTCTGGCTGATTTTTCAGGTCCTGGCAGGAGGCAGACAGATTTTCTGACTGATTTCCAGGTCCTGGCAGGAGGACCACTGGGAAAGCTCTGGGTTTTGCTGGGTGTCATTCAATTTTCCAGTAAAATGAAATAAAACTGAATAAACTCCAGATTTTTCACTGCTTTTTTAGGTAATCAACACTGAGAAATTTGCTGCCCCATTGCAAAGAGAGGAGCTGGGCACTGCAGAACCTTTTGCCTTCTTCATTTCATGTTTTTCCTCCAGTTTCTGGTCAGAAATTCTCTAAACGTGGTGATGTTCAACAGATCTTTTTGCTGTAGGAGAATTTGTACCCGGAGATCTTTTGGCAGCTGGACCAGATAAGGAAAACTCCTTGTGAGATAAGGATCTGCCTGAATCAGGAGGTGGTTTTGTGCTTTGCTGATAACATAAGAAGATATGACCTATATGGAGCCGTGCTTTAGTTGGGTTTTAGGCTACTTATAAAATATTGACACAAATTCGTTTTATATTTGATATATAAATAAATTAAACAGAACCAAAGATGTCCCAAATGCCCGGATACAAAGTGAAAGGCTGAGGGAATTGGGGTTTTTCAGCCTGGGGTGACTTAAATGTCACCTTCTAGGACCTGAAAGGGCCACAAGAAATATGAGGAGAGACTTTTTTCAAGGGTCTGGAGTGACTGGACAAGGGGGAATGGATTCAATCTGCAAGAAGGGAGGTTTAGATTGGGTATTGGGAAGGAATTCCTCCGTGTGAGGGTGGGGAGACCCTGGCATGGGAGATTCCCTGTCTGACCCATTCCTGGAAGTGCCCAAGTCCTGGTTGGAGCAACTTGGGACAGTGGAAGATGTCCCTGCCCACGGTCTTGGTGATCTCCAAGGTTCTTCCAACCCAATTCTGTGATTCCATGACCACACATGAGCTCCTTAATGTGGATTTAAAGAAATCCCATCTACACACAGAGCTCAACACGTAGAGGGAACTTCTGCTCATCTTTGGCCACCACGCTATGGTGGCCAGATTGTAATTCCTTGGTGGAACAGCCCCATGGAAGTGTCTCCATGGAGACTTTGCCCCTCTGAGCAGGGTTTGCTCAATGTTTTTGCAGCTTCGTGCAGAGCAGGGAGCTTTACCCAGCGAGGTTGGCAAACTCAGGGTACATGAGGACACAAAAGCCCAACACAAGGATTTTCAGTGACGCAACAGAGTTTTAATGAGAATGAAAGGAACACAAACAACGTTGTAACATCAAGATTGTAAATGCAAGACGGCAGAGCTTGAAAGACACTTCAGTCTGTCACTGCATTCTGTCACAGGGGTGATAAACAGCAAGATAAGGAGGAATTCAACCCACGGAGGTTGAATTCAAAGGGAAGAAGAATCTGCACTTTGCTTTGCTCTTCTACATCATCGGGAGGGTTCTCCACAGGGTTCAGTAGGACCCCCAGTAGCCGCGGCCGTAGCGGCCGTACCAGGAGGAGGAGTAGGGGCCACCATAGCCAGAGCCAAAGGCTCTGCCAGAGCCATACAGGCCCCGGTACCCCCCATAACCCCACAGGCCCCCATAGCCCAGGGAGCCGTAGCCCCCATACCCATAGAGACCCCCGTAGCCCAGGGAGCCATAACCCCCAGAGCCCCACAGACCCCCATAGCCCAGGGAGGCCCCAGAGGCCCCAAGGACAGGTGCTCCAGCAGATCCCACCACGGAATCCTGCGGGAAGGAGCTGAGGATGGGGCCGGGGAAGGTGACCACCACGGGCGGGGGCTGGATCACGGTGGTGGAGTCGGGGCACTGGCGGACGCACGGCTCGTTCCCGCTGTCAGCAATGGGCTGGGGCCGGAGGACACCGGCGGCAGAGGAGGGGTACAGGTCGTAGAGGGACATTTTGCAGGGATTGGAGGTCAATACAGACACTGAGGAGGGAACAGAAGGCAGAAATTCAGTGGTTTAAAGGTTTGACAGTTGGACATGTGGATGAAAGTAATTGTTCTATCTCAAGTCTTGTTTGTCCTTCCTTCTCTTTAGTGTTTTTGTAAATCTCTCACCCTCTGAGCTGTTGTCTCTCCTGGTGTTTCATTCCTAATTTCTTGTACTTCATTCCCACCAAAAAGCAGTTCTTTGTTCTACCCTGCTGCCAAACCACCCAAAAAATACAGTCCGACCTCCACAAATTTCTTCCACCCCATTTTGCAGCCACTCCTACAACAAGCCCTTTCCAGGGAGAAATTCCTCCTGTGTCCAACCTGAACCTCCTTTAAAAATTCTTACTGGTTGAACAAACCTTCTGCTGAGGTTTGGGAAACTGCTTTGGTAATTTTTCTCATTTTTACTAACAATATTTGACCTCCCCCTGTTTTACCATTTAAAACCTGAACAAATGAAAAAACAAAAGCACAAAATAAAAATAAAATCATCACAAAATAACCCAATTATTAAGAACCTTTGTGGATGATCCCAATCTTGATTAAAACTAGCAGAGAAGAGAGACAAGAATTTTAGGGAAGAGCTCCCTTAGAATGGTGCTTACCTTTCTTCTGGAGGTGAATGAATGAAGGAAGGAAGGCGAAGTGAAGAGCCCTGGGCTGGGAGAGCTTTTATACCATTCTCAAGATCCCAGGGATCATCTAAGGTGCAATTTGGGGATGTGCATAATTGGGGCAAACCCCAAATGAATGCGACACGTAGGTCCTCAAAGTTCTGCTGACTCTTTGTTTATTTGCTGGTCCGAAGTCTCGTGAAACGTGATAGGTGCATTTCATCACAGAACCTTCTTTCATCTCGAATGGTGACATCTTCATTCCTCTTATCATTCCATTCAGAGCCCTGGTGTTACAGCAGGAATTATCCCAACGCTCTTCCCCAGCTTCTCCATCATTAATGGCAAAACCCGTCTGCTCGCTTGGGGTCACCTGATGAGCACAGGTTTTTTTTCCATTAACAAAATACCCTGAGAGAAAAATGTTTTAGAGCAACTTTGGGGTCATTGTTTTCATCTTTATCCTTATCAGTCTCAGCTGTTTATTGAGAGAAAAATATGGAACCCAAAAGAAGGTATGGAAAGCATCCTATGGTCCTTATATGGGTTTTGTTACAGAATCCCAGAATTATTTGGGTTGGAAAAGTCCTTCAAGACCATTGAGTCCAAGCTGTACCTGATCCTCATCCAGGCGTCCAGGAATTCCTTGGACACTTCCAGGGATGGCCACTCCAAACTTCCCTGAGCCCCTTCCAAGGCCTGACCGCCCTTTTCCAGGAGGAATTTTCCCGAATATCCACCCTGAACCTCCCCTGGCACAGCTTGAGGCCATTCCCTATTTTCCTGTCCTTGGTTCCCTGGGAGCAGACCCTGTGGTTGCCTCACCCCTGGAAGTGTTTTGAATAAAATATAGCTCATGAAATTCCAGATTTTATTCAGAATTTTTTAATTCTAATTCTTTTTCATTGGGAAAAAACCTGAAGGGGCACAAAACCCCAGTGTTTGGCCTTGAACTGATGATACCAAGGACACAAATATCTTGACTGAGGCGTTTGAATGTGATGTCATTCCTTAATTGTGAGGTGCCTAAATCCAGCTCCATGCCTTTAATCTACTGGATCATCTACAGGATTTGCATGGACTTGCTCCCTGGAAGCTTGAAAATATTATTGTCCAAAACCCCCTACCCCCCAAAGGCTGACCCCACCTCCACATTTAGGGATCATCTGTGGTGTGGAGGCTGCACTATTAAAATGGCCCATCTCTAAATGAGACAAGAAGGAGCCTTTGTGTCACACATTCCAAATTCCTCATTGTTCCCTCATCCCAGAAACTTCCAGCTCAGCCCTTTTTGGGATTTATGACTTGTGTATCACAGGAGCTCATTAATTCCTGAGAATCCGAGGCAATAATTCAAAGCACTTCCGGTCACATTTGGACTTTTGCACCAGAGGATCCATTTTTCCTAAAAAATCCCACGTTTCCTCAGGCCTGTTCCATGTTCTCAGGTACCATCTTTGTCTGGACAACATCGGACCACCAACACCCGGGAAAAGTCCCTTGGGGACCTCCAATACTTTTGTGGCTTTAGTTAACTTTGTGAATTCGTTCCTTGTAATCTCCAAAACCAAGATAAGCCTCAGGAAGACAAAGGTTCCTCTCTTTCTCCTCCATGGAATTCTGTGGACTTGGCCAAAATTAAGGATTTCACTGTTTTTCCTGCTCAAGATTGAATTCCAGTGTCCACATAAGAGATTGAAGCACACCTTGGAGGTCCCTGGAGTCACTGCTGCTCTTCTGGAACTGCCAGAGGTCAAGAAGAGTTTGGACAATGCTCCCAGGCCCTTAGTGGGATTCCTGGAGCTTCCCTGTGCAGGGCCAGGAGTTGGACTTTGATGATCCTTGTGGGTCCCAGGATATTCCACGATTCTCTAATTCTGAATGGAATTGTCTCCATTACAGCCCTTGTCAAACCCTGCTGGAAAACACCACCCACTCCTGGTGGAGAAGCCAAAAAAGCAGAAACCACCCTCAAACTTCCTGTGAATCCCACTGACAGTCCATAGCTTCCATCCTGGCTGGTTGTAATGGGAATCACAGGCACTTGGACAAATATCCCACCCATGACGTTGCACTTCGTAATTCTGATAAACCCGTGAGCCACTCTCCAAGTGTTCAGTTAATACCAAGAGGAGCTGGCTCTGCAATTCCTGACATAATTCCAAGGAAGCGACAGGAATAATTCCAGGTATTAATTTCCCCCCAGGTTGTCACAAGATGAAAGAATTCTCTACAATCTCAGCTGATGTTTAGATCATTATTACAAACAAATTTGAAAGGCCTCGTAAACGCCAATAATGAACCCAACAATTTCATCATCCTGGTGGTTGCATGAGTTTGAAATTGGGGCGGGCAAGAGATGCTGATCTGGTACCTCCAGCTGATATAAAAGCTCCTCCGTCTCCTCGCTCCTCCAAACGCTTCCCTTGACTTCTTGGAGACTTCTTGGGTAAGTCTGAATCTTCTCCATTGCTCTCGGTGTCATTGTTATTGCTGGTTTCAACTTCCATCCTTTCTGTTGGGTGAATCTGCATGGACTTGGGAAAGATCAAGGTTCGTTCTGTCTCTGGGGTGGCAGATACAACTTCTTCTGATGTGGAGCCCTGTGGAGTTCTCGGTATCAAGAACACCAGACCTTGGAGCAGTTGGACAATGCTCCGAGGTGACTGGAGTAACATAGGTGACCTCTCCTCTGGAGACAGGCTGAGAGAGCTGGGAATGTTCAGCCTGGAGGACAGAAGGTTGTGTGGAGACCTTACAGCATCTCCCAGGATCTGCAGGGGCTCCAGGGATGCTGGAGAGGGACTTTTCCTCAGGAACTGAAGGGACAGGACACAGGGAATGGGGTCAGGGTGACAGAGGGGAACTGAGGTTGGATATTGGGATGAAATCTTTCCCTCTGAGGGTGGGGTGGCCCTGGCACAGATTATTCCATGGATTCCCCATCCCTGGAAGTGTCCAAGGCCGATTGGGACAGGGCTTGGAGCAACCTGGGATAGTGGAAGGTGTCCCTGCCCATGGCAGGAGGTGCCACTGGCTGATCTTTAGGGTCCCTTCCAACCCCGGGCAATTCCAAGGTTTTTTGGTTTAGTTCTAAATAATTCTGCAAAGTGGAGGGAGTTGGACTTGATCCTTATGAGTCACTTCCAACTTGAGGAGGCCCATGATTCTCTGATCCTCATTTTGATGCATTTAACCCATCTCAAAATTTGCATAAAAGGTTAAAGGTTTGACAAGGTTTGACAGCCGCTCACACATGATAAAGTCATTTGTGTCCTGCTACCTCAAAATCCTCAGGCTCTCCTTCCCCTTCCTGCTTTCAAGTTCCTCCTCAAAACTCTGTTAGGGATTTGCAGAACATCGTTAGAGATTTGTTCTTCATTGTCTTGTCAGATGTGTTTCTGGGAAAGCCGGGCACTCACAATCCTATAATCTGTTGTTCCCTAGACTCTCAGCAAAATTGGGATGAGTGGGAAGATGAAGCTACTGTAATTAAGTTCTATATAAGCTCCATCTCATGCAAACCTGCTAAACTCAAATCCAAGTTTTCCTAATGACTCATCCAATGACCTTGGACAAAGTCACTTTGCTCTCGGTGCTTTTGATTCCCTGTTTTCAGTATAATGAGGAGAAATCAGTCGTAGTTATGAGGGTAAATTATGAGGGACAAGATTTTCAGAACACTTCTCACGTGCTCTCCTGTGCCGACACCCTTGGGAGAACTTTTGAAAAACCACTTTTTGGAAAAGGAGAGCACTGGGATTGCAATGCGGGGAATACTCAGAACACTCTACTTGTTATTTTAATGTAAACTGCTGTATTTTGAAGTTCTTGTCTTCTTCTCCAGCCTATCTTGACCTCCAATCCCTGCAAAATGTCCCTCTACGACCTGTACCCCTCCTCTGCCGCCGGTGTCCTCCGGCCCCAGCCCATCGCTGACAGCGGGAATGAGCCGTGTGTCCGCCAGTGCCCCGACTCCACCACTGTGATCCAGCCCCCGCCTGCGGTGGTCACCTTCCCTGGGCCCATCCT
>VZRX01006854.1:477-29665 GCA_013398075.1 Notiomystis cincta
GCTGTGGCTGCCCCTGGATCCCTGGAAGTGTCCAAGGCCAGGCTGGAGCACCCTGGGACAGTGGAAGTGTCCCTGCCCATGGCAGAGGTGGAATTAAAGGAACTTTCCTGTCCCTTCCAACTGAAACCATTCTAGGATTCTATGATTTAAACTTTCTCTACTTCCCACTCAAATTTCTGTTCCAGCAGCAGGGGCACAGCAGCCAGGGAGTTTGTTTGGTGTCCCCATTAATGTCCCCAGTTTGTCCCATGCCTCCCTGAGACAGAGCCAAGCACCTTTCCTGGATCCTCACCACCTTTCTCAGACACTGAAGAGGGGCCTGGCCTCAAATCCTGTGCCACAACTTCTTTCTATTTAAAAAAAATATCACTTAAAGCAGCTCAAAGCCATAAACTCTGGGGCAATAAAACACAGAAATGTCCCCTGTGCTGAGGAAGATGCCCTGGTCACATTAAAAATAAATCTTATTATATTATAAATCAGGAGCAGGGGGAGTTTAATTTTTTATAATATCTATAAATTAAAGCTAAATTATTTTTTATCACCACAGCTCCCAGAGCCTCATGAAGAACCACTGCCCAGCCCTTCACCTGTGTTGTACTTTGAATGCAGCAGGATCACAAACTTCTCAGGACTAAAATATGAATAAAGAAGGTGAAAATCTACCACCTGCCTGAAACTCTCTGGATGCCAGTGCCCAGGGGAGCAGCACGATGGGGCTGTGACAAAAACAAAATAAGGGAAAAAATGGATTTGAGGGCTGGCTTTGCTTTCTGCACGGCTTGGGATGGGGACTGGGGGATTTGGGAGCCGAGGATCTGTCTCGTCGTTGCCTCCCTGCACCTCCCCAGCCCCACCCCGAGCCCGTGTCCATCTGCACCCGGACTTTTCTTCCTCCTGCTGAGGCTCCTCGGTGCGCGGCCCCCGCTGGCCACAAACCTCCCTGCCACGGGCACCGCGAGCCGGGGAGCTGCGAGCCATCGTGTCCCGTGCTCATCCGCACCGGGCTCTTGAGTGCCTCGCCTCTGAGCAGCCGATTGTGCCGGGTGCCCGGGCGGGGATGGAGCCGCAGCTCCAGGATCGGGGATGGAGCCGCAGCTCCAGGATCGGGGATGGAGATACAGCTCCAGGGTCAGGGATGGAGCCGCAGTTCCAGGGTCAGGGATGGAGCCGCAGCTCCAGGATCGGGGATGGAGATACAGCTCCAGGGTCAGGGATGGAGCCGCAGCTCCAGGGTCGGGGATGGAGCCGCAGCTCCAGGATCGGGGATGGAGATACAGCTCCAGGGTCAGGGATGGAGCCGCAGTTCCAGGGTCAGGGATGGAGCCGCAGCTCCAGGATCGGGGATGGAGATACAGCTCCAGGGTCAGGGATGGAGCCGCAGCTCCAGGGTCGGGGATGGAGCCGCAGCTCCAGGATCGGGGATGGAGATACAGCTCCAGGGTCAGGGATGGAGCCGCAGTTCCAGGGTCAGGGATGGAGCCGCAGCTCCAGGATCGGGGATGGAGATACAGCTCCAGGGTCAGGGATGGAGCCGCAGCTCCAGGGTCGGGGATGGAGCCGCAGCTCCAGGATCGGGGATGGAGATACAGCTCCAGGGTCAGGGATGGAGCCGCAGTTCCAGGGTCAGGGATGGAGCCGCAGCTCCAGGATCGGGGATGGAGATACAGCTCCAGGATCGGGGATGGAGCCGCAGCTCCAGGATCGGGGATGGAGATACAGCTCCAGGGTCAGGGATGGAGCCGCAGCTCCAGGGTCGGGGATGGAGCCGCAGCTCCAGGATTGGGGATGGAGCCGCAGCTCCAGGATTGGGGATGGAGATACAGCTCCAGGGTCAGGGATGGAGCCGCAGCTCCAGGGTCGGGGATGGAGCCGCAGCTCCAGGATCAGGGATGGAGATACAGCTCCAGGATTGGGGATGGAGATACAGCTCCAGGGTCAGGGATGGAGATACAGCTCCAGGATCGGGGATTGAGATACAGTTCCAGGGTCAGGGATGGAGATGCAGCTCCAGGATCGGGGATGGAGCTGCAATTCCAGGGTCAGGGATGGACATACAGCTCCAGGACCAGGGATGGAGCTGCAATTCCAGGACCAGGGATGGAGCTGCAATTCCAGGATCGGGGATGGAGCTGCAATTCCAGGATCAGGGATGGAGCTGCAATTCCAAGATCAGGGATGGAGCGGC
Organism: Notiomystis cincta; assembly: GCA_013398075.1. Classification (NCBI taxonomy): domain Eukaryota; kingdom Metazoa; phylum Chordata; class Aves; order Passeriformes; family Notiomystidae; genus Notiomystis; species Notiomystis cincta. The sequence goes on from VZRX01006854.1 coordinate 2,666, forward strand.
AGCTCCAGGACCAGGGATGGAGCTGCAATTCCAGGATCAGGGATGGAGCCGCAGTTCCAGGGTCAGGGATGGAACTGCAGCTCCAGGATCGGGGATGGAGCAGCAGTTCCAGGACCAGGGATGGAGCTGCAATTCCAGGACCAGGGATGGAGCTGCAATTCCAGGATCGGGGATGGAGATGCAGCTCCAGGATCAGGGATGGAGATACAGCTCCAGGGTCAGGGATGGAGCCGCAGTTCCAGGGTCAGGGATGGAACTGCAGCTCCAGAACCCAGGGTGAGACATCCGAGGGGCTGAATCGTGCCCTGGCTGCTGCCGATCAGAGCCTCGTTAGGTGCTGGAAGTGTTTGCACGCAGCCCCGGCCGGGGAGCGCCTCAGTCTGCGCTCACCAGGTGAAAAACGGTGCTAAAAAGCCTTTTCGTTCGCGGCCAGCACGGCAGCAGGGCTGGGCTGCCCCGAGGGAGCCAGTCCTGCAGATCCTCCCTGCAGAGCCCAGAACACACCCGCTCACCCCACACAAACAGCCCGTGGAGGGATTTGTACACCGGGGCTCTCTGCCTTGGTTCTCTCTGCTGACCCCACAGGCAGCCCAGGGACGCTCAGGGGCCCAGGGTGAGCTGTCCCCAATGTCCCCAGTGTCCCCAGTGTCCCCAATGTCCCCAGTGTCCCCAGTGTCCCCAGTGTCACAGGGGCGTGGTGGAAGATGTGGGCACTGGGCACGGGCCTGACCCTGAGGCTGTGGGGACTTTTCCTCTTGGCTGAGCTGTGTTTGCCCACCCTGAAATAACAGAGGCCACAGCACAACTCTGCCCCTCCCTGAGACCCCAAAGGTGGCTTGTAGAGAACCCAGAATCGTTAAGGTTGGAAAAGAACTCTGAGATCATCGAGTCCAAGTGCTGACCCAGCACCGCCAAATCCTCCCCTAAAAGACGTCCCCAGGAGCCACATCTACGTGGTTTTTGAACACTCCAGGGGTGGTGATTCCACCACTTCCCTGCACAGCCTGTTCCAGTGCCTGACAACACTTTCAGGGAAGAAATTTTCAATAATATCCAATTTAAATCTCCTCTGGCACATCTCGTTTCCTCTTGTCCTGACACTTCTTACCTGGGAACAGGAGGTGCTGCAACCTCCAAGCCTCACTTAGATTCAAGTACTGCCCAAGCTGAGTAGGAATGACACTTTCTTTTGGCTCCGTGTCTCAGTTTCCCCATCCCCACGCAATGATATCTCCTTTGGAACACGGCGATGGGGCTGCCCCATCCCTTGCAGGGCTAAAAGGGGGGACCACCCCTCCCCGGGAGGGGGTCGGTCCCTGCCGCGCCCCGGGGCTCCCCGGGCCGGCTCCCCTGGCTCGGGGTGAGCTTTGGCAGCCGGCACGGGTCCTCTCAGCAGCTGCCGTGACAGACAGCTCCCGAGCCACCCCCCTCTGCAGTGCTGCTCTAAAATAAAAATACCTCCCGCCTGCTCCGCTCCACTCCCAGCCAAACTTCCTCCAGGGGCAAGGTGGGGGACGGCAGCCCAAAAATACCCCCCCTCCCCCGGCCCCGAGCGGGCTGAGAGATGCTGTAGGGCAAATCGCCCCTCTGGAGTTGCCCCCTGTCCCTTTTGGCCCTCCTGCCCCCATCGCGGTGCCGGACGCTGGATCCCCGACCCTCGCCCGCCTCCCCCCGCGGCCCCGGGGCTCAAGGTCAGTAGCGGGGAGCGATGCGGGGCTGGGGGGGCCGCGCTGCGGGTGCTGAGACGCTGCTCCAGCACCTCCAGGGCTTTCTGTCACCTCTGCCCGCCGCCACTGCCCGGCCGGAGTCCGGGGAGGGGAGCGGGGGATGAGGATGCTGCTGCCCCGCGGCCGCTCGGGGCTGCGCTGGGAGCTCCCCGAGCCTCGCTCGGCAGCCGGGGCGCGGCCAGGAGCTCAACCCGTCCCAGGGGTCCCCGCCAGCCCCGAGCCCCCCGCGGGGTCGGGCACCGCCTGGCGGGGTGGCCTCGCCCGCCCTCTCGCCAAAAAAAAAAAAAAAAATACAAAAGAAGCTTTGAAAAGCGCGGAAAGGAGGGAGAAAAGCTTTTTAAAGGCACCTCCGTGCGTGCCCTCCCGCCGCAGGGGCACCGCAGCGCGGCGGCAGCGGCCCCGCACCGGGAGTGACCGCGGGGCGACCTCCGAAATCCCCCCGGGATGAACCCGAAATTCCCCCCGGGATGAACCCGAAATTCCCCCCGGGACGAACCCGAAATCCCCCCGGGATGAACCCGAAATTCCCCCCGGGAAATGCGTTTGGTCCGCGCCNTTTGGTCCGCGCCGGGGGGAGTTGGGGTCACGCCGCATCGCTGCCAAGGACCTCCTCCAACCCCCCCCCTTTAAAAACCTCAGTGACCAAGCGAGAAAAAGAAACGTTTAAAATTCAAACAATAATTTTAATATTATTTTAATTACTCTAGGGGATTATTTTATCAACCACAGAAGCTTTGCAGCGCGGATTCCAAAGCACAGGGTGACCCAGGCGCCTTTTCCGCCTTAATCCCGGCCCCGCTCCAGGGATGGGCGCGGGCGGGGGGTGCCGGGGGTGTCCCCGTCCCTGTCCCTGTCCCTGTCCCCCCGCATTCCTCATCCCTCATCCCGCCTGCTCCAGCCCTGAGCCGCGATTTGGCAGCTGCCGGACAGGCAGTGAGGAGACTGCAGAGCTGCAAGGCACGTCGCGCCGAGGTTAATTAGCCTCGGCAGCAGTAATTAGCCCAGGGCTAATTGCGGGGCTGAGTGTCGCCATCCCCCGAGCGCTGCTGATGCCGCCGGGGGGCTCGGCCGTGTCTGCGGGGTCCTAAAGGCTCCTGGCGGGGGAAATTTGGGACCACGGGGCTTTGGAAGCCCCCCAAGAGGCGGAGGTTGGGCAAAAGCCGAGCAGAAGGTGCGCGGCCCAGGGCAGGGGAGGTGGGAAACTCATCACGTCCCCTCCACCAGCGGTGTCTCCTGGGTCCCCTCCACGCGTCCAACTGGGAATTAGAGGTGGGGACACCAGAGACACGCTGGAGGAGCCTGGAGAGGTGGCATCCTGGAGCAGCTCTGAACATCGGGATAGGGGGGAGAGCCCCTCCTAGGGAACACCTGGCCGAGCTGCCCCAAATCCTGGCTCCCGGGTGGGCTTTGCGGGAACCTCTTTGCACCTGAGCTGTGCCCCGGGGCTCAGCCCCAGGTGAGACCCTTTCCCCCTTCAGCCTGCGGGGAAGCAGAGCCGGGGAGGAGCAGCAGGAATTTGGGGTGTTGGAGGGGCAGGGTGGCAGCTGAGCTCTCAGTCCTGGTTTTCCTCCCTCTCCTCTTTCCCAGGAGCGCATCCCTCCCTCGTGCCGGCCGGTGACCTCCCGCCATGGGGGTTAAAGCGATGCTCCCCAGCTACGAGCTGGGCTTCTACGCCCTCGTGGTGACCTGTGCTGTGCTCTACAGCGGCAGCGGCATCTTCGAGGCGTCCCGAGGTATCGCTCCCATCGCATCCCCGGCAGGGGCCACGGCTGGAGGGTGCCTGCTTTTACTGCTCTTGATACCAGCAGCACATCCCTGGCTTTAATTTTTACAAGGAGCTGCTTGGAACTCCTTTCCAAAGGGATTTTTGCCTTTTTGCCTGGTTGTCTCCTTGTCCTTATTGCCACTGCTCAGGGCAAGAGGCTGTGGGATGTCACATCCTGCCTACCCAGGGCTGCTTCCCATTTCTTTAATTTGGGGGGTTTGGGGTTTTGGTTTGGGTTTTTTGCTTTGTTTTGAGATTTGTTTTTGTTTGGAAGCCCACAAACCTGAAAATTTTAGGGGATCAGCCAGGGAATGTGTAGAGAGAAAAAGACTGCTGAAAATTCCTGCAGAAAGCGCCGACTCTTTTGCTTGTCCATGGTAATCAGACACTTTTGGGATGGGGCATTTGAGCCCTGAGAGGATGAGGGTTCCCTGCCTGGCTTGAACCCGGCTCCCGTTCCCCAGAGCCGTTTCTCCCCCCGAAACTGTGGTTCTTTTGCAGACAGCATGAACAGAAAAGCCTTTCGGGACGGAATAAAGCCGGGCTGGCACTACTTCGGCAGGAAGATGGTGAGTGGCGAAGGGCTCGGGCTTTTCTGGCTACCCACAACCTGGTCAGTGCAGAAACAGAGCTGGTTTTGTGCTGCTGGCACACTTCTGCCAAGTCCACCTGGCTCGTGTTTTTCTTCCTCAAGCAGTGGGGGAAATTCCAGCCCTGCAGGGTGGTGGAAGCTCCGCTCCGTGCGCGCCGGGGCGAGCGACCCCCGCACGTCCCTCCTGGGGATCTCTGCCCACGCTAAAGTGCTCGGGAGCCCTCGGGTGGAAACTGGGAAGGAAAAAGCTTTAAAAGCTGCGGGACTGGGGGCAGTAAAGTGCCTGGTGCTGCTCCTGCAGGACGTGGCCGATTTCGAGTGGGTGATGTGGTTCACCTCGTTCAGGAACATCATCATCTTCGCCCTCTCGGGGCACGTCCTCTTCGCCAAGATCTGCTCCATGACCGTGCCGCAGGTGAGCCGGGGGTGTGGACTGGGATCAGCGGGAGGGATTCCGGGGGATGCTGCGGGGCCGGGGCTTTCAGCAGGCTGACCACGGTCTCTCCCCCAGCACCGGGCTGTGATGTACATGACCTACGGGGTCCTGGCCGTGCTGGGCAGCATGGGGCTGGTGTACCTGATGATCATCCTCTCCCACTGCCTGGTCCTCTACTCGGTGGCGCTGGCCAAGCACAAGTGGCTCTGCTACGCGGCCGGGCTCTGCTGCCTCGCCTCCTTCAAGGTGGAGCCGTTCGGCTCCTGGCAGGTGGGTGCTGCCCCGGCCACCTCTCTGCCCCGTTGCCAGGCACTCGTGTCCATCTCCCTGGGTTACCCCCAGGGAGGGCTCCCGGGGGGCTCCCGGGCTCTGGCCATTTCTCCTGGCTGCACCTGGTCTCTCACAGACTGGGAGATGCTGGGACTGTTGAGATGCTGAGTTTGGGGATAACCCCACAGTGACTGTATCGTGGTTTGGTGGCTGGGGGCTGTCCCAGAACAAAGGACACCCTGCTGCCCAGGCAACAACCTGTCAGCCTGTTCTTACCCTGTGCCTCAGTTTCCCCACCTGTAGCACACAGCTGGGGTGGATTCAGTGGTGCCCATCTCTTAGGTCACAGCCTAGTTAGGATTTTATCTCACTGGTGGCTGGAGAGAAGCCCAGGAAGGGCCTTTTCAAGAGATTCTGTCCCTCAGCAGGACAGTGCTGCCCCTCCCTGCCTCCAGACATGCGGTCCCTCCCTCTCATCAACCCTGTGCTGGCCGTGCTTTACTCCCTGGGGACACCTGTGACAGGGTGACATTGTCACCCCAGACCAAAGCCTGTGTGATCAGCAGCTGGCCAAGAGGAGCTGCCACTTCCTGACTGCTCAGGGCTGCAGGAGCCAGCTGGGAAATCAAGCCCCAGTTTTCTCTTTCCACTTCTCCATCTCATTAACTTCCGAGACAATTGGTGTCAGAGCATAATTAGAGGTTTTTCTTGAGTTGAAAACTAAACTGGCAGAGGTCAGGATTAGAGGAGATGTTCGGAAAAAATTCCTGACTGTGAGAGTGGGGAGGCCCTGGCACAGAGAAGCTGGGATGTTGGGAGTGTCCAAAGCCAGGCTGGATGGGGCTTGGAGCAGCCTGGGACAGTGGAAGGTGGCAGGGGGTGGCACCAGATGGGCTTTAAGGTCCCTTCCCTCCAAACCATTCTCTGCTGCCCCAGGAGTGTTGCTCCCCCACAAAGTGAGGCAGCACAGAGGTGGCACCACGTTCCTGGTGGTAACTCTCTGTTTCTTGTGCAGAGTGGGTTTGTAACAGGAGCTTTTGATCTCCAAGACGTCCTTTTCTACGGGGGATGCACCTTCACCATCATGCGCTGCATGAGCTTTGCCCTCGAGAGCGCCGACAAGGAAGAGGGCATCTACTCCATCTTTGACCTCCTCAAGTACAACTTCTACCTCCCATTCTTCTTCTTTGGGCCTGTCATGACCTTTGACCAGTTCCACGCCCAGGTGAGTGCTCCTGAGGCCACACTGCAGCAGGATTTCCCCCCAGAATTTATTTGGTTTGGTTTAATGTCTACAAAACCCCCATCTTTTACCACAGGGAAGGTGCAAATGGTTGTAGAACTTCTTGTGGTCACCTGTAGTCTGTGGCTGTGCATTTTTGTGGGGAAGGGCATAAACTGATGGATTTGGAACCTTCTTTTTGGTGTTTTTTTTTTGCCATTTTCACTGAGCAATTCACAATGGAAAATCTTGCTGGATGTCCTTTCCCCCTGGGCATCTGCACTGCTCAGTGCCTCAGTTTCCTCGTGTTGCCAGCACCTTCATGGTGAGGGCCAGGCATGGCATGGCCACCTGTGGGACCTCTGCAAGCTGTGACAGCAAGGACAATGTCCCATTTCTATCCAGCTGCATCACCCAGGGAGCAGGAGCTTCCAGGGGTGGTTTGTGTGTCTTTAGCCAAGTTATTTCTCAGGAAATAAATAAGACTGGTGGAAGGCTGAGTCCCAGCAATCAGGGGCTCCATTAAATACCCTGCTGCCACAAGTCTTTGCCTGTCCCACACACCCAACAGAGCTTTTGGATGAGCAGGCTCTGGAAAACACCAGCAGAAGCCTGGGCTGGGCCCAGACAACCTCTGGAGCTGTTCCACAATCCAAGGAAGCCATCAGTGCTGTGTCTGCCCTCACTCCTCCACCCTCCACCTCCTCCTGCACCAAGGATCAGCCTTGGCCCCCAGAACAAACTGGTGATGCTGCAAAGGGAGGTTTTGGGTGCTGTGGAGGATTCCCACCACCCCCTCGGGTCCTTTTGCAGAAGAACAGCCACACTGAGTGTTTGGACCCAAATTGATGCCTAGATACGAGAATGGTTTGGAAAATAATTTGTGAATTCAGAAGAAAAAACAGCCCCAAGGAGGGGAGAGCAGCTCATGGTGAAGAGGAGACCAAAGATCCACCAGCCCAGCACCTTCTCCCAAAAGTGGGGCTGGTTCTGGTTGACCAAGAAAGGGTCTGCACTGGGATGTTTCCTCTGGAGAGGAGGATGAGCCCTGGCCCCAGTTCTGCTCCTTGCTGGTTCCTTCACCTGTGGAATGAACAACCTCGTGGTGCCTCTTGAAAGGAACCAGAGCCCTTGGATCTTACTGGACACATTGAAAAGGATTTTCAGAGCATTTGAGGATGATCAGGTCAGCTCTGGTATCCCCTTCAGGGGTGGAGCCAGCTGCCTGTAAATGGGGACATTAAATTCCTCACCTCTCCAGCCCCTCAGCTCCCACTGCTCCTGCAGAGCTGCACCCAGGGGGAGTTTCATTTCCTGCTCCTTTGCACAGCCCCAAACCAGGATCTCTAAAGCCACTTCATGAGCAATTCCCCTCTCTGCTGCTTCAAATGCTCGCCCCAAAGGCACAGGGATTAAGTGCCCAACCCCTTTCCCCTGCCCTGGCCAGGGGTCCTGGCTTGGCCTGGCCACCACTGCCATCTCCTGGCTACATCCCCCCTGCACTGCCCGAGCCGTGGCTGGCTGCAGAGGTGAATTCTTAATTGCCCAACAGCAATTAGGGCAGGAGGCAGACAGAACCCTTCCCCAGGATGGGGTGGATGGCCCAGTTAGAGACCAGGTCTGTCCCTTTGGATCCTGGTGGAGCTCTTGCATCCCTGTGTGAGATGGGAACTCGTCTCTACCAGGGCTTGGCCAGCCGAATTTGGGTGGAGAAGCATCTTTCTTACTGAGCCCAAGGGAACAAACCCCCTTCCCTAGGGCTGGGAGTGTGGGGGACACAGCCCTGCTCCCAAGGAGGTGGTGGCCAAGTGCTGGCACCACACACAGACAGGAGGACGAGGAAAGAACCTCGAGTTGCACCAGGGGAGGCTTAGATTGGATATTAGGAATAACTTCTTCAAGGAAATGGCTGTCAAGCATTGGAACAGGCTGCCCCAGGGCAGAGGTGAAGGCACCATCCCTGGAGGGATTTCAGAGGTGTGTAAATGTGGCACCTGGGGACACATTTTAGTGATGGGCTTGGAGTGCTGGGCTAATGGTTGGACTCAATGATCTTAATGTGTTTTCCCTGCCTAAACCATTCTGTGTTTCCAAGGAAAGAGGGTTCCCTGTCCCCTCAGACACCTCCATGCCAGCCCCTGTCCTCCCTCAGCTCAGGGTCCAGCGACCTCTTTGTATCCTTAAAGCACCTGGTACTTAACAGACACAAAAAAAAATCTGGCAAAGGCTTTAATTCTCAGGCATCATCTGGATTTGACAACAGGGCTGGTGCAGCAGCCTGTGGATTATGCAGGGAGAGCTCCCACCTCTCACAGGGAATAAAGGAGAAGCAATAAACATAAGAGGATTTTGGATGCAGCAGCAATTTTACGGCGATGTGGGAAGCAAGGACAGGGCTCTGCCCTGTGTAATCCTGGGAGCTCGCTCTGGTGATGTTTCTGTGACAGTGATCAGAGATGTGGCAGCCTCTGGAGGCAAACTCCAGCCCCTGGTCCTGCAGGACACAGCAGAGATGAGATCCCCATCAATCAGGTCCCACTGATTCAGGATGGCCCCTCCAGCAAGTCTCCCTCTCCTTTACAGCTGGAGTCTGCAGCAGAAGCCTCAGACATCACCACTCCTCCTCCTCCTCCTCCTCCCCCCAGATGACCCTGGGCAAAAACACCCCAGGCCCTGGCAGAGCTGTCAGGTTGGGATTCCAACCCTGGAATCCATCCTGGAGATGTGATGGGTGCCAGCATTTTCTCCCTCTTAGTGACCTGTGCAAGGGGCTGTCCTGAAGCAAAGTTGATTTTCTGAGCGTGCAGAAAGAACATGAAGCCCTGGGAGCTCCCTGGTCAGAGTGGATTTCACCCCACCTGGAGTCCCTGAGTGCAGCCAGACCTGTCACTGCTGTGTCTCACCATGTGCCTGCTCTGCTGGAAACCCCAGAGATGGGGACAGGAGGGTGGTGCAGGAGGGATCCCTGCTGTCCTCAGCACTGGGGGGTGGGACGTGTCCTGCTCCTTGTGCTCACTGAGCCAGTCCTCGGGTCCTTCCTTGGCCACTGGAAATCTGGGCCACGTACTCCATGGTGATTCCTGAAGGCAGATGATGAGCCCATGCCCACCTGGCCCCTTGTTCTGGGTGCAGGAGCTGCCCAGCCTGGGCTCAGCCCTGCCCTGTGCCTCGCTGCAGGTGAGCACCCGGGAGCTGCGGCGCAAGGACGACGAGATGAAGAACATCCGTGTCAGCGCCCTGCTCCACGTGGGGGCCATCATAGCTGTGGACATCTTCTTCCACTTCTTCTACATCCTCACCCTCCCTTCAGACCTCAAGTTCGTGAACCGCCTCTCGGACTGGTCCTTGGGTGAGTGGCCGCGCCTGGGCGCGTTCAGCCCCCAGGCAGTGGTGAGTGACCCAGACCTCCACCCAGCCCCTCGAGAGGCTTTGGGAGTGCCTGTGCAGGACAGGTTTGGGTAAAAACCCCTCATCCGTGCCCAGAGCTGGGGTTGGGCAGCCCTGGAAAGGGCATGGTGTTGGTCTGACCTTTTCACAGTGTAAATTGTTTAGTTTGGGGTTTAGGAAGCTGAGCACCAAGACGTTTTTGTTACCTTTGGACTGGAAGGGAGCTCAGCACCTCCAAAAAATCAGCAGGACACAGCACACCACGTGCAGCAAGGCAAAGCCTGATTACATGTAGGGAATGTTGTCCATGGAGTGGTCAAACACCAGGATTCAGAGTATCCCAAAAGAGTCATATTCAACACTTCAATGGACAATGTCCAGAGCAACACAATCTCAATTTAAAGTTGGGTGTTCTCCAGGCAGGGCTGGACTGGAGACCCCCAGAAGGCAAATTCCCGGGATAAGTGGTGGTGCAGCACTGGCCTTGGGCTGGCAGCTGGATGGAGGATTCCAGCTGGTTTGATTTGTGTCTGATGGCAGCACTTCAGACACCACTCACAGGCAGGGGCTGGAGGAGCCCTGTGTCCCTCCAGAGAGGCAGCTGGAGGCCAGGATAAAATCCTAATGCAGCTGGAGTGGCACCAACATCGATTTGGGGTGTCCCAAGAGCCCTGGGTGCACTGACCCCAGCAGAGGGAGCTGGGCTGTACTGACCACACCTGCCTGGCCTACGGTGGGAGCATCCCTAGACCTGGGAGCTGGACCCCAGCAAGATGGGGGCATTTTAGCAGCTGTTTGCAGAGGCATTTGAAATCTTTAGTGGCTGCTCCTGCAGGGTTTGTTTCCTCTCTTTAAGTGAGAGAGGTTCTGGCCCTGGCTCTGCTGGGGCTTGGATGTTCCATCCGTGGCTAGAGGGAGCTGGGGTGGGGGGAATTTTGATGGAGGTGCCAATAAAACCTCAGAGGCCAGACCTGAGAACTGTGATGAGTTCATCCCAGCTTAGCAAACCTCAGAGGGAAGGCACAGTGATGGAATAAAAAATGACTGTATAAAAGGCATTTCTTGGATTACTAAAACCAATAAGCAATTTGCTCCCTAATACCCTGAGAAAAGATTGTCCTTTGATTCAAACCTCTTAAATAACTTAGTTTTAAAAGATTTGCTGGTCCAAGACAGCAGTGGGTGTCCTCTTGTTGTTATATTTGTTGCAATAGGCTCCATGCTCCCATGGCTCATGACATCCCCAGAAATCCTCATACATTTTATGTTCCTTTCCCCCTGTTTGACTCCCATTTTTGCTCCAGCTGGCCTGGCCTACTCCAATTTGGTGTATGACTGGGTGAAAGCTGCTGTCATGTTTGGGGTCACCAACACCATTGCCAGACTGGACCACCTGGACCCACCCCAGCCCCCAAAATGCATCACCATGCTCTACATCTTTGCTGAAACGTGAGTACCCCACGAGCCCTGCAGGGAGGGGAGACTCCTGGGCTGTCCTGGGCTGCTCTGTGAGCTGGAAACCACCTGAAATTACAGTCTAGACCTGGCCACAGCCCAGGGAAATATTTGTTTCCAGGCAGGGAGCAATAAATAAGGAGAGAACTTAAACTCCATCTATAATGGCAAGGAAGGAGCCTGAAGGACTTCTGTGAGCAGGGCCCAAGATGTGCCTTGCCAGGGGGTTGGGTGTTTTCTCTGTTTTAACAGGGTTTTATTCTCATGTCTATTTTCATGTTTTGACATGTTCTTATCACCTTATTTTAGGCATTTTGACAGAGGGATTAATGACTGGCTGTGCAAGTAAGTGTCCAGCTGACCACCTCTAGTCTGGGTCAGGGTCTTCCCTCCCATCACAGAGCAATGAGGCATCCCATGCTGCTCATCCCAAAGCTGGGGTGTCCTCTCTCCTGGAGAAATCCCACTGTTTGCTCTGTTCAGCCCCAAATCCATTGAATTTATAGCACAAAGAGCAATAGTCCCCTCCTCCAAAGCTGGGAATAAAAAGAGTCCTGTCCCAAAATCCCTTGAAGTCTGGTGGGTTTAGCATTCCCTCAGAGGTGGAAGAGCCAGGTTTATCTTTCTCCAGGAGGAAAGGGGAACTGAGTCCTGTCTCTCCATCTGCATCTCCCTTCAGCCACCAGGCCACCCCAGCAAACCTGTAATGGGGGTTGTGATAAAACCCTGAGCCCCAGCAAGTCTGAGACAGCCTGCAGCTCTAGAGACCCCAAGTTTTAGCAAGTCTTACCTGCCAGAGAGGGAAAGGTGGATATTTCATCCTTGAGTGTTTGTAGGAACACAAGTCACAAGCAAAAATCAGTTTATTGCCAGAACATCCTTCCTGTTTTACTGGGATGTTCTGGGCTAACCTGCCTGTGAGGAGCTTGGGAAAAGAGCCTCCAGGGGGTTTTCCTGGACTGCAGGGAGCAGCCACCACCTTCCCTGGCTTTCAGGTACGTGTATGACCACATTGGAGAGAACCATGACAACATCCTGAAGGAGCTGGTGGCCAGCACCACCACGTTTGCCGTCACCACGCTGTGGCTGGGGCCCTGCCAGCTCGTTTACATCTGGTCTCTTGCCAACTGCTTCGGCCTCAACTTCGAGCTCTGGGTGCAGAAGTTCTTCCAGCTGGGGCCCTTTGCCAAACTGGAGGTGAGGAGCTGGGCTGCAAGGGGATGGGGAGGGGTCAGGGGGGCTGGGGAGAAGCTCTGGTGCCGGGAAGTCTCCGTGGCTGGAGGGAGCTCACGCTGGTTTGTGGCAGTTGGATTTCAGCTGAGGCTGAAGAGGATAATCCCTGAGGATGCCATGGAGCTCCATGGCCTGGCCTCCTCCATGGAGACCTGGAGCTCCTTCCTGTGGCCTTTAAAATCATGGAATCATTAGGGCTGGAAGAGACCATCAAGTCCAGCTCTCAACCCAGCAGCACCACCATGTTCACCACTAAACCACATCCTTAAATGCCACATCCCCGTGGGTTTTTTGAACATTTCCAGGGGTGGTGGCATCCCCAGACAATGCTTGGGATCAGGTACTGAGCTGTGCCAGGGAAGCACTGTCCTGGTGCTCTGTGTCCCTTCATTTCACACACTTTGTCACCCACCCAGAGCAAAATCCCTCCTGGCCCTGGGATGCTTCACAGGAAAGCAGGTGGAATCCACAGGATTGAGGTGGAAATTCCAGAGGGAGAACAGAGGTCAGGAATGCATCTCCAATGAGGCATCAAAGTGCCACAGATGGACCCAAAACATGAGGTCTGTCCTTGGGAATAAGTTTATGCATATGGGGAATATCCAGATTCTGTTATCCTATGGGGAAATGTTTATATATTTCCTTATGGGAATAATTTGTTCTTCTTGTTCTACAAAGCATCTTGGCATTCTCAGTGGGTTTGATCTGATTTCTTTTAAAAGCAAGTGTTTAGATGCTAGAAAAAATTATTTTTAAAACACTCTAAAGCTTAGTGCCCTGTCTCTTTTTGGGACCAAGGTGTTCCAGGGACATACTGGAAAAAAAAAATTCTTTAAAACTTCCACCCTGGAAACAGTTATGTTCTTTATTTCTTTTTCCCAATTTAAAGTCTGGAGGCCCTAAATCAGTTAAATAAAGATCTCTTTTGAATAAAAACCGTGGAGAGCAATGCTCCTTTTTGCTCTCCTTGTTGAACTCCTAATCAGATTAAGGCTCTCACAGGCAGCAAAATCTCCTTCCCTGTGGCACCACAATTCCCAGCACTAAGTGGCCTGGGGATTCACTGTGCTCTTTGAAGGCTGCTATAAACTCCTTCCCTGCTCCACTCACAGCAGCTGATCCTGAAGATTATGTGCCAGTGACAATTTCACTCTGCTGCTGTCATTAGTTTTGAGCTGGGTTTTTTTTTTTTTAATTCCTAAGAAACTATTTTTACCAGGACCCAGGAGTGATTTGCATGTAGGACTAATAATAATCCTGCTATAAAACAGATTCTTCTGCCTTGAGGAGTGGCTTAGACAAGGCAAGAGGAGGAGAAAGCAGGACTCAGCCAGTTCATTTTAAAGGGGCTCCAGGAGAGCTGGAGAGGGACTGGGGACAAGGATGTGGAGGGACAGGACAAGGAGTAATAGATTTAAACTGCCAGAAGGCAGAGTTAGGTGGGATATTGGGAAGGAATTGTTCCCTGGGAGGGTGGGGAGGCCCTGGCACAGGGTGCCCAGAGAAGCTGTGGCTGCCCCTGGATCCCTGGCAGTGTCCAAGGCCAGGCTGGACAGGGCTTGGAGCACCCTGGGACAGTGGGAGGTGTCCCTGCCCATGGCAGAGGGTGGGATGGATGATCCCTAAGGTCCCTTCCAGCCCCAACCATTCCATGAGTCTGTGATTCTACAATCACCACAGAACTGTGTCGAACACCTCTCCCCCACCCGTGGGACCGAGTCCAGAGTCCCTCATGCCCCACAGCAGAACCTTTGCCTTGTCCTTCTATTTCTCCACCCCAGAGGCACTAAAGGCTGCTCTGATTTTTGCCTCCTCTCTGGGCTCCCAGCTGGAGTTTCCTGGGGCTGCCCAGCCACCCCTTCCCTTACAGACCCTTTTCCTCTGCTCCTCTCCCCTGCACAGGCCAAGCTGTCTGGGGCCATGTCTCGGCGGATCAGGGCAGCTTTTGGGGCAGTGAATTTCTGGGCCATCGTCCTCTACAACATCCTGGCCCTCAACAGCCTGGAGTTTGCACTGCTGGTGACCAAGAGACTCCTCGTGCTGGGTAAGCTGCTGCCAGCCCTCCCCCCTGAGAGGGCCTTGTCTTACTGGGAGGACACTGATATGAGGGCTGAGGACTGGGATTCTGAGTCCTTTTGGGGTCCAAAGTGTCCTGGCCACTGGCTTGTGGTGTGGCTGCTCCAGATGTCCTTAACTCTGATGCAGAGAGTGCAGGCAGTGCTTTCTTAGCCCCCGTGCTCCTCACTGAGTGTTCTGGGGTACCAGCTGCCCTCCAGGTGCGCTTGTTCAGCTCCTGGAGCAGCTGAGGCTGCTCTGGGCTCCCTGGGGCTCAGCACAGGTCATGTTCACCTCACCAAGTGGGGCTGAGTCCTGCCTGTGCCATGGTGCCCTTGCTGGAGAAAGGGATTTACTCATCCTGCCTCGTTCCCTCCCTCTGGCAGACATTCCTGCATCCTCCTGAAGGTGACAGGCACAGCTCCTCACCCTGCAGCCTCCACATGCCTAATCAGTGGATGGTGGCTCTGTTTGAAGCCCTCTGGAGCTGCCCAGGGTATAAATAACCATCAGGATCTGGCCTCCCCCAGCCCTCTCTGGGATATGGATAATGTCACGCTCCGGGCTCGGTGTGCCAGGAGTGCCTGCCCGCTGAGCTCGCTGGCTTTTGCTGGTTCCATTATTCATTGCAGAGCTCCTGTTTTAGCAGGGACAGGCCCTGGGCCCACCCCTCTGCTGTGGATACCAGATTTGTGGTGGCAAACACTGTCAGACCCTTCCTAAGCGGAGGGAGAACTTCTGGCCCTGTCACTGACGTAGGTGACAAAAATATGTGTTTTCCTGGCCAGACACTGTGTCCCCACTAAGTGCAGGACGAGGCTGGGGTTGATCCTCAGCATCAGCAGGGCCCAGAGCTTCCAGAGGGTCACAGCATTGAGCAACAACAGACATGGGCAGGTTCAGTGGGCAGAAAGCCAAGCATGATGTCTGAACTTGGGGAGCAGAAGGATTTTGGGGGTTAAGAGGGGCTCAAAACCCCTCTGGCATGTCCCCACATCAGCTGCAGTCCATGGTGTCTTGGTGGGCTCAGGCACAGCTTGATCTAAAATCCCATCCTGAGGATTTCCCTCTTCTCTCAGTGAAGCTTCAGGGCTGGATCCACGATGAAAAATGTGGGACCTCCCCCAGCCACCTGAGAGGCAGCTGTGCTGGTGACAAATTGCCCTTGTTCTGGAGGAGCAGCCTCACCTGGATGACCAAATCTCCCTCCCCTCTCTAGGTTTCCCTGTCAGCACCTTGTCCATCTGGTTCATCACGTACTGCGGGGTGCAGCTGATCAAGGAGCGCGAGCGCATCCTGGCCATCGAGGAGGAGGGCAGGGCTGACAAGGCCAAGGTGGAGTAGGGCAGGCACCAGCAGGCTTGTCCCAAAGCCTCATCTCCCTCCCAGCCTCTGCTGCCAGCCCAGCCACTGGCCAGGGCTCTCCAGGCCCTCCTGACAATCGGACTGCTGTAGCTCATCCACGTAGAAGTCACCTGGAAGGCATGGGCCACCCCCTTGCTGCTGGACAGATTTTCCATCAGGCACAGAGGATGTTTCACAGGCTCCCCAGGTGTGGCAGGATGCTGAGGCAGCTCCCAGGACATTTTTCTCGTGCCAGAGCCATCCCCATTGTTTTTCTGCCCCTCTGACATCGTGCAGGCCTAGAGATTTCACCCCCTGCTGCCCACAACACTTGGTCCACCAGCACTGGGCTCTCCCACAGCCCCTGTCTCCCTGGAGACTCTCCAGGGGCCATGGCTGGAGGTTTTAGGGCCTTGCACTTCTGGGTCTGAGGCTGATGTGGCCACCATGGCCACCCTGCTGTGACAGTGCCCTGGGACTCAAGGCAAAGCCCACCTCTGGTTTTCTATATGCCATGGACAAAGGTCTGAGCTCACATTCCTGCCTGTGGCTGAGGGACAGAACGTGCTGTAACCACCCCTTGCCCATCTCCAGCCACCCAACCCCTTCCTCAGCTGCCTTTGGTGTGCACAGCCCAGGGCTGTAGGGCTGAGTGAGCACACAGGTAAACACAACCAAAGGAGAAAAACCCCAAATGAAGGGCAGGGATTGGGGCTGGGTGGTGGAGAGAGAAAGCCCATGGGAGACTCCTTGGAGAAGGAGACTTTGGGAGTGTGTGAAACACAGTGCCTTGGGGGAAATGTGGGTTTGTAACTGAAGAATAGCTCTGGCTCTCTTGCACTTTAGAGTAACTCTCCGTGGCCTTATGTCTGAGTTGTGTCGGTGTTTGGCGAGGGCAGGATCCAGACCCCTTTGCCACGGGGGTCAGGATGCTTGGTGCACCCCTGTGGATAAACAGGGTGGGTTCCTAGCCAGCTTTCAGCTCTGCCAAAGTGATTTGTGAAGTCCCTGATGAATGTCACTTATTTATGTAGCCAATAAATGTTGGATATCTCTGGCACCTGCTGCTCATCCCTGTTAATGCTGCTGTGGTGGCTGAGAGGACAAGGATCTGTTGGCAGGTCCTCACCTGCCCCCCAAAAGAGTGACAAAGACATTTTTCACTTCATTAGAAACCCACTTTATTCACCTTTATTTTGGCTCTGCTTTCATACATGTGTTGAGCCTGTGGCCAGCAGTCACCTAAGTGAGTTTGGGGTTAGAATCCAGGCTGGGTTTATTTCTGGCAGCCTGACCAACAGTGCTGGGAGGGAGGGCAGAGATTGTGCCTTGGTGGCATCTCATCACATCCCCAGAACCTCTCCAGATGCCAGGCACATCCCTTTTTGGCACATCTGTCTCTTCTGGACTTTCTGTAGGTGTTTCCTGGCATCTCCATTATTTCAGATTTACTTTTTCCATCCTAACAGCTCTGCCACCGTGTGCTTCCTGCAGGGCTAAATCCATCTCTCCCCCTCTCTAGGGATGTCCTGGCACAGGTGGCAGCACCCTGAGCTGCTGAGAGGGCTCTGTGGTGGCTCAGCTGAGGTCTGGGAGGCCAGAGTCACCTCCCAGTGTCGAAGTGGGTGTCTCATGGCAGAGCCCAGTGACTCTGCACTGCCCTCCTGACTTGGATACTCCAGGAGAGAAAATAGCCCATTCACTAAGGGTCTATATTTACCCAGCAGCTGCATCTGCTGAAGCTGCCAGAAGGAGCTAATCTTAGACACCAACCCAGTGAGTGATTTGTTAGAGACAGCTCATGGGAGAATTTGGGCTTTGGCCTCCTTTTCCAGGAGTTATCCTTCAGCTTTTGCTGCTCTGACAAGCCCAGGAGGTCTGGTGGGCCAGGAGCACCCAGGTGCTGTCTCAACCATGGATAAATGGGATTTATCCACTGCTCATCTCTCTGGGAAAGAGCATCTCATCTGCTCTGGTTATTGCCTGCCCCTTCATAAAACTCAACCAAGAAAAGCAATTATTTATTGCAATTATAAATCCCAGTTAATAGCCCTGCACTGGGCACTTTCTTGTTCAGCCTGACATGGCTAAAATTCCTGCATTCATCCTTTTTGTTCTAACATTTTGTGTGGGAGGGAGTGATCCAGCAACACTGCATCCCTTTAGGATGTATCCTCACTGTGGTGGTTTAATCCCACACAATTTCTCACTCACTCACTCACTCACTCACTCACTCACTCACTCACTCACTCACTCACTCACTCACTCACTCACTCACTCACTCACTCACTCACTCCCCCTCACCCCATGAGGAGGAGAATCAGAAAGAAAAGGTAAACAGGTAAATCTGCTGAGATAAGAACAGTTTAACATTTGAAACTAAACAAAATGATGATAATAACAGTGATAAAGAGAGGAGAAGGAGCAACAGAGCCCAAGAGAAACAAGTGATGCACAACACAATTGCTCATCACCCACTGACTGATGCCTGTCCCCAGTCAGCAAACTGGCTCCCTTCTGGGGGATTTCCACAGTTTATATCCTGGCAATGACCTTCTGTGGTATGGAATATCCCTCTGGCCAGTTTGGGTCAGCTCTCCTGGCCGTGCTGCTTCCCAGCTTTTGGTGCAGCTCCTCACAGGCAGAGAGACCCTGAAAATCCCTGACTCAGGCTCAGCAAGAGCCAAAACATTGGTGAGTTCTCAGCATTATCCTCGTCCTAAATCAGAAAAACACAGCCCTGTACCAGCCACTGGGAGGAAAATTAACTCTGTTCCAGACAAAACCAGAACATTCACCCACTCCCATGTCCTGGGGGACTATTGCCCACTTGGGGACACACTTGATGACTCTGGGAGTACCCCTGGAAGTCCCTGGCTGTGGCCCTGCCAGGTCTGGGGATAGTGAACCCAGGAGACAAAGCTCAGGGAAAACCAGGGCTGCTCCCCCAAGCCTTGGAGCTGCTCCAGCTGCCACTGGAGTCCCCAGAGCAGGTTTGGGACCAGCACAGTGCCCTTTCCCTGGGTGATGCCAGAGACCCAGCAGGTCCCAGAGCTCCTCTGGGGAGAGCTGCAGCTGCATTTTAGCAGTGCCACCTCGTGGGGTGGGGAATGAGGAAGCAAAACTCAGATGGCAGCACAACAAAAAGGAAAACAACAACGAGGGAGATTAAAGGGTGGGGGGGAAATCCCAGCTGGTGGCACAACACAGGATTAAATTTGGGATGGCACAGAGCTAACAGAGAGGGAGCAGAAGAGGGGAGGAGGGGGTGTCCAGCCCCAGATGTCAGAGAGCAAAGGCTCCTGAAGTTCGACCCAGTTCAAAGATCAGCACTCAGAGCTTGATCCCGTCACAGATGAGCAGCACAGAGAACTGATGATGTGAGCTCTGAAAACAGCTTGTGATTATTTCCCTGCTATATTGGTACTGCCCAGATGTTGCTGGAACCACACCAGTGCAGAAGGGCTTCATACCAGTAAAAATCTCTCCCTCTTCCCACTTCTGCAGATCTCCATCGTGGCAATTTTTGTAAATAAATCCATGCCAGGGTAAGGGGTTATGTGGCTTTAAATACACTGAGAATAGTGGCTAATATTTTTTCATAGACTTAATTAAATCGTTAATTAAATCTGTGCCATCACTGAGTGTCAGACAGCCCAGAGGGCCCACAGTAAGAGATAAAACAGATTCATGCACAAGTTTTATTATGGATATAAATAATTATAGCTACTCTGCTAGCCTGTGTCTGTCAAAACCAATTTGCTCCTTTGTGAGTTCCATGGGAATTGCTGGACCTGGACTGGCCATTTGAGGGCCCATGGGACTTCCTGGACATCCATGGGCAGGCAAGAAGGACACAAGACCTGCTGGAGAATTCAACCACTCTGGAGAATCAGCTCCAGGCCAGGCAGGTTGTCCTGCTGTGGCTCTAGACTTCGTCATGGGGATGATGAACCAGAAGGCCTGAGCAGGAGAGCCTCCATTTCCTAGGAGGTGCTTGGGTTTGATTTCTCAATCTGTGAGTTGAAGCCCATCACTGCATTTCTTTTACTTCTATTCTGCCTCAGACACTCTCTCTGTCACCAGGATCTGGAAGAGATGGATTCATTGATGGCAAGGTGCCCAGAGACTGTGCCACCAGGGCCCATTTGCATACATGACAGTCACAGAATCAGTGAGGCTGGAAAAGAGCTCTGGGATTGACTCCAGCCTACGACTGAACCAGACCGTGGCACTGAGTGCCACCTCCAGTCTTTCCTTAAACACCTCCANTGCTGGGGGATTTCCCCAGTTTATATCCTGGCAATGACCTTCTGTGGTATGGAATATCCCTCTGGCCAGTTTGGGTCAGCTCTCCTGGCCGTGCTGCTTCCCAGCTTTTGGTGCAGCTCCTCACAGGCAGAGAGACCCTGAAAATCCCTGACTCAGGCTCAGCAAGAGCCAAAACATTGGTGAGTTCTCAGCATTATCCTCGTCCTAAATCAGAAAAACACAGCCCTGTACCAGCCACTGGGAGGAAAATTAACTCTGTTCCAGACAAAACCAGGACATTCACCCACTCCCATAGTGTCCTGGGGGACTATTGCCCAGTTGGGGACACACTTGATGACTCTGGGAGTACCCCTGGAAGTCCCTGGCTGTGGCCCTGCCAGGTCTGGGGATAGTGAACCCAGGAGACAAAGCTCAGGGAAAACCAGGGCTGCTCCCCCAAGCCTTGGAGCTGCTCCAGCTGCCACTGGAGTCCCCAGAGCAGGTTTGGGACCAGCACAGTGCCCTTTCCCTGGGTGATGCCAGAGACCCAGCAGGTCCCAGAGCTCCTCTGGGGAGAGCTGCAGCTGCATTTTAGCAGTGCCACCTCGTGGGGTGGGGAATGAGGAAGCAAAACTCAGATGGCAGCACAACAAAAAGGAAAACAACAACGAGGGAGATTAAAGGGTGGGGGGGAAATCCCAGCTGGTGGCACAACACAGGATTAAATTTGGGATGGCACAGAGCTAACAGAGAGGGAGCAGAAGAGGGGAGGAGGGGGTGTCCAGCCCCAGATGTCAGAGAGCAAAGGCTCCTGAAGTTCGACCCAGTTCAAAGATCAGCACTCAGAGCTTGATCCCGTCACAGATGAGCAGCACAGAGAACTGATGATGTGAGCTCTGAAAACAGCTTGTGATTATTTCCCTGCTATATTGGTACTGCCCAGATGTTGCTGGAACCACACCAGTGCAGAAGGGCTTCATACCAGTAAAAATCTCTCCCTCTTCCCACTTCTGCAGATCTCCATCGTGGCAATTTTTGTAAATAAATCCATGCCAGGGTAAGGGGTTATGTGGCTTTAAATACACTGAGAATAGTGGCTAATATTTTTTCATAGACTTAATTAAATCGTTAATTAAATCTGTGCCATCACTGAGTGTCAGACAGCCCAGAGGGCCCACAGTAAGAGATAAAACAGATTCATGCACAAGTTTTATTATGGATATAAATAATTATAGCTACTCTGCTAGCCTGTGTCTGTCAAAACCAATTTGCTCCTTTGTGAGTTCCATGGGAATTGCTGGACCTGGACTGGCCATTTGAGGGCCCATGGGACTTCCTGGACATCCATGGGCAGGCAAGAAGGACACAAGACCTGCTGGAGAATTCAACCACTCTGGAGAATCAGCTCCAGGCCAGGCAGGTTGTCCTGCTGTGGCTCTAGACTTCGTCATGGGGATGATGAACCAGAAGGCCTGAGCAGGAGAGCCTCCATTTCCTAGGAGGTGCTTGGGTTTGATTTCTCAATCTGTGAGTTGAAGCCCATCACTGCATTTCTTTTACTTCTATTCTGCCTCAGACACTCTCTCTGTCACCAGGATCTGGAAGAGATGGATTCATTGATGGCAAGGTGCCCAGAGACTGTGCCACCAGGGCCCATTTGCATACATGACAGTCACAGAATCAGTGAGGCTGGAAAAGAGCTCTGGGATTGACTCCAGCCTACGACTGAACCAGACCGTGGCACTGAGTGCCACCTCCAGTCTTTCCTTAAACACCTCCAGGGATGGTGACTCCAGCACCTATGGCAGGGGAACAGAGCCATCCCTCTCCCACAGATCTCCTGCTTTAGTGAGAATTTTAAAGTAGCTTCCAGCACAGATCTCGTATCCCATACAGGGCTGTAAATAAACAGCTCTATCTCCATTTGCCCTCCACTTCCAGACCCCTGAAAAGCGACTCTAGAGGAGAATAAAGGACAAACCTGTTCAGCAAAGTGGGAGCTGGCTGGAGCTGGGGATGCCACAAAGCCCACATAAGACCCTCCCTTAGCACATCTTTCCAGCCTTGACTTCACAGGCTATTTTGAGCACAGCTAAAGGTCCAGCGCTTTCAGAGCAGCATCAGCAGGAGGAGGTCCCAGCCTTGCCACCCATGACCCAAAAGGCAGATTGGGCTGTTTGATTCACCCTGAGGCCACTTCCCAAGCCCATGGGTGGCAGGTGTCCCCCGTGGTGTGAGAGCAGCGGAACCTCCCGCTCCCCCCGCGGTGACTCACGAGCTGACAGACCCTTCCGGAATTACTGAGGCTGGAATCACAGCTGTTCCCCCGGCCCCCTCCCCTCCTCCTTGCCCAGTGTGTCATATTAAAGGGTGATCAGCTTACACATGCTGCAGTATGGATTCCTTAAGCTCTGGAGCACTGTGTCTATATATAAAGCCCTGAGCTGGGGGCTGAAGTACACAGACAGCTGGGAGCGTCGCGAGCGTTCCACATCCCCGGTGTGCCGGCGGTCTGCAAGCCCCAAGCCCTGCTTTGAGCAAGTTTCTTTGCTCAGGTGCAGATAAATCCACCAATATTTATCCCTCAAAGAAGAACTGGGGCAAAGAACGAGCGGTTCCTCGTCACCATGGGTTTGCCTCTTGATCAAGTGGAAGAATTGCGCCTCTACCAGCAAACTCTCCTCCAGGACGGACTCAAAGACATGCTGGACCACAATAAGTTTCTGGACTGTGTCTTAAAAGTCAAAGGGAAGGAGTTTCCCTGCCATCGGCTGGTGCTGGCAGCCTGCAGCCCCTATTTCCGGGCGATGTTCCTCTCGGACATGGAAGAGAGCAAGAAGAGGGAGATCAGCTTGGAAGACGTCGACCCGGATGTCATGGGCAAGATCCTCCATTACATCTACACCTCCGAGCTGGAGATCACCGAGCAGAACGTGCAGGACATCTTCTCGGTGGCCAACATGTTCCAGATCCCCTCCATCTTCACCGTGTGCGTGTCCTTCCTGCAGAAGAGGCTCTGCCTCAGCAACTGCCTGGCCATCTTCCGCCTGGGGCTGATGCTGGACTGCGCCCGGCTGGCCGTGGCCGCCCGGGACTTCATCTGCGACCGCTTCGCGCTGGTCTCCCGGGACGAGGAGTTCTACCAGCTGTCCCCCGACGAGCTGATTGCCATCATCTCCAGCGACTCGCTCAACATCGAGAAGGAGGAGAGCGTCTTTGAGGTGGTGATGAAGTGGGTGGGGACCAAGGACCGTGAGAGCCGGCAGAAGGCCTTGCCCGTCATCTTCGAAAGCATCCGCTTCCGCCTCATGCCCAACGACTACATCAAGGACCACGTGGAGAAACACGCCGTGGTCAAGTCCAGCCCAGAGCTGCTCAAGAAGCTGCAGATGGTGAAGGACGCCCAGAAAGGCAAATTCACTGTGGTGAAGAAGAAGAAAGTGAAGAAGAACAGTGAGAATCCAGGGAAGGAGAATGTTGTCAATGGAGCGGTAGATGGAGGGGAAGACACGGAGGAGGATGCTCTCCCTGGGATCTTGAATGACACCATGCGCTTTGGGATGTTCCTCCAGGACCTTATTTTCATGGTGAGCGAGAGTGGAGCCGTGGCCTACGACCCCAATGCCAACGAGTGCTATTTCGCCTCCCTGTCTACTCAAATCCCAAAGAACCACATCAGTCTGGTGACCAAAGAGAATCAGATCTTCATTGTTGGAGGACTGTACTACAATGAGGACAACAAAGAGGACCCCATGAGCTCCTACTTCCTACAGGTACTGCCTTTATCTTTCTTTTGTTTCTTTGGCCACCTGGGAGCATCACCAGGCTTTAGCTTCCATGTAAAGCCTGTAATATTTGTTGTCACTTGATGTTAAAATGGAACTCTTAAACGAAGGAGAACGATCTGAGTTGCTTTACAAGAGATTCTTCTTGTATTTTTAAGGTAGATCCCAGTGAGGGGAGGTTCTGGTAACTGAGGAAGAAGGGTTGAAGGAGTGGGTAATAGGAATAAGCCTCCCTGATCCAAATCCTGAGCAGAGGATTGTTTAGAACAGTGAATTTGGAGGGCTCATGAACTGGGAGGTTTGTGGCATCAGACCCAGGTTCTGCTGTGCTTCCCCTGTGTTCTCTGCTTATGAACCCCAGCAAAACCCGAGGGGGAGGCTGCCAGGAGCCAAAAAAGGAGCAGCAGCAGCAGCTGCAGCCACAGAGCAAACACCCCAAGGACACAGGGCATGTCCTGCCTCCCAACAAGTGCCCTGTTCCTCGTGCTGTTCCTGCCCCTGGAGATGGGTTTGATCCAGCTCAGAGGCTCTGCTTTGGCCATTTCCATCCTGTGAGAGGGAAACCACCATGTGGTGTCTCTGGGGATCCTCCTCAGGGAAAGTGGCTGCTCTAACTCAGCAGTGACCAAACTGTCACTGGATTGAGCTGTGCAGGCAATCTGAGCCCCAGCCAGGGCTGTAGACAGCTAACACAAGGTTCCTACCCTTCCTGCTGACCCCGAGGGATCCAGTAAATCCTCTGTTCTTCCTCCCACACACAGAAATCCTTTTCTTGTTCCTCTCCATGGCTCAAATCTTCTGGGAAGAAACAATAATGTGTCCCAGGCTCCCATCTCCAAAAACATCTCCAGAAAACAATAATATCTCCAGGCAGAAAGGATAAAATGAGGGTGGTTACCAAGCTGAGACAGAGCCCTGATGCCTCCCTGGACTCATTGCATCAGCAGGGCTGCACATCATGCAGGGACCACACTTGTCCTCACCTGGAAAGTGGCAGGAGGTGGTGAAGTCCAGGGAATGAGAAGCCAGGAGGAAGAACCCTCAGCCCAGGAAAGCAGGAGGGAGTGGGAAAGCTGTGGAAGTGCTGGGGGTGTCCTGTTTGAGGTACAGCCCTTCACACTGGACAGTGGATGACCACAGAGATGTGTCCTGTGAAGAGCAGGACGATGCATTCAGCCCAAACCTGTGCCTAGAGATCAATTTCCCCAGCAGAGGTGGAGCAGGGTCCAGAGAGGTCACAGAACCTTCACAGAATCATAGAATGGCCTGGATTGGGAGGGACTTGGAAAATCACCGAGTTCCAAACCCTTGCTGTGAGCAGGGGCACCTTCCACTAGACCAGGTTGCTCAGAGCTCCATCCAGCTTGGGCTTGAACACTTCCAGGGGTGGGGCAACATCCTTGGAAACATTTAATATTTGACTTCACAAAGCCCTGGGAAACTGCTCTAACTCCAAATCTGTGCTCCTTTGAACATGGGGCTTGGATGAAAAACCTTTGGGGGCCCTTCCCCCCCAAAATACTCTGTGGTTCTAAGCTGCAAGCAGATTTCTCTGTTCAGCTCCTGGTTTGCCACTGACTCAGTGGCTTGAGTGTCCTGGGGCCAATTTTAGCTCTTCCCCACAAGAAGGGGACAGCAGTCCCTTCACATGTCCCTGTGTCACCCATGCTTGGGAGAATCAGACACGTCCTGGGGTTGGAGAGTGCCCTCAGTTTGCAAAGGTTTAATTTACTGCATCAGTGTCACTGTGTAGCTCATGGTTCCTGTATGAGTAAGAGTGTTTTGAGCCCTTTTTTTTGCTCATACAGCATCCTTAGAAATGCAGCTCCCTGCACCTTCTAACTGTTTCTATCCCCCCCTTTTTCACCTTCCCCCTGCTGAAGCCAGGGCCACCAAGTCAGGGATAATTTAGATTTAAGGACAGGCACCAAAATAAAAAAATGCTGATAAATCCCAGGGGCCTTGCAGGTTTTGGCAGGAGCAAAATGATTCCGTTGACATTTGGGATGGAAAAGAGTATCCTTTCCCTGTCACTTGCAAGATTTATGACTTGAAAACAATGCTGGATCCATCAAGAAGCAGGAACTATCCTGATGACTGAACTGCTCAGGGTTGCACTATAAATAACACATGTGTGGACCACAGCTTACAAAGAGACAAAAACCACAGGCACCCAGCTGAGGCTGAGCTTTGGAGCCAACCCATCAGGCTGGAGCTCCTTGGCCTGAGCCCATGGCAAACAGTGCTCCAGGCCATGCTGTGTCACAGCTTCATCCTGCAGTCCCACAGAACTGGCTGCAAGACTCCCTCCCTCCTCTGTCAAGCTACATTAAATTTTTTCTCCCAGTTTCCATTAAGTCTCAGCGCTCCAAGTCTCCAGTCTATCCAGTCTAAGAATTTTTCTTTTTTTTTTTTTTTTCCTGGTGGGTGATGAGGCAATGTCTTGATCTACAGATCTCCAAGGATTCTGTGATCTGATCCAGCAGTTTCCTTCTCTACCAGATGGGTCTGGCACATTTTATCTGTGTAGTCAACACTGCTGGCATCACCCTGTTACCTGGCAGAGATGGAAAACACCAGGATGAGACACTGTGAGGTGTTCTGTGTGTGGAAAGGCTCAGGAAAGCTTCCAGGACTGAAATGCTTCCCAGGAACAATCCATAAGTCAAACTAGTCCAGCAAGGGAGTTTTTCACCCAAAGATGACCAAGCTTGTTCCAAGTTCCAGGTGTGAAGAGGAGACTCAGGAGAGAGCTTGTCCCTGCCTACAACTGACAGGACAGGGAGAATTTTGTCACTGGCCAGGTGGTCAGGCCTTGAGATGGGCTGCCCAGGGAAGTGGTGGAGTCACCATCCCTGGAGGTGTTCAGGAAATGAGCAGGTGTGGCACTCAGTGAGATGGACTTGACGAGGAGGTCAAAGGTTGGACCAAATGATCTCAGAGGTATTTTCCAATTTTAGTGTGATTCTATAAAGCCAAGGCTTTGATGAGTAGAGCACAACATGTTGCTGCAGACCCATCTCTGCTCTTTTGCCTTGTCATGAGCAGTTTATCATCCCATACATGCCTTGGGTTTGCTCTCACAGCTCCCTTCCTGCTCCAGGTGACAAAGGAACATTGCACAGGGTGCTGCTGGGGTGACCAAGCTGCACAGGCTTCTCCCTCATCCTCCTGGCCCCTGGATCCATCCTCCAAAGGCCCCTGACCTTTGCTAAGCACTTGGGCAGGGTGAGCACACACTCAGGGCCATGTGTTCCCTTCCAGTACGACCATCTGGACGCAGACTGGCTGGGGATGCCCCCCCTGCCCTCCCCTCGCTGCCTCTTCGGCCTGGGGGAGGCAGAAAACTCCATTTTTGTGGTCGGAGGGAAGGAACTGAAGGAGGGAGAGAAGACCTTGGATTCGGTGCTGTGCTACGACCGCCTGTGAGTGCTCGGTGCGAGGGGGGCGGGAGCGGGGAGGAGGAGGAGGAGGTGGA
>VZRX01006854.1:30585-52513 GCA_013398075.1 Notiomystis cincta
AGGAGCAGGAGGAGGAGGAGGAGCAGGAGCAGGAGCAGGAGCAGGAGCAGGAGCAGGGGCAGGGGCAGGAGGAGCAGGAGCAGCTGCCCTGCACAATGATCCAGATCCAGCTCTCCGGGGGTGAGAAGGTTTGGGAGAAGGGTTTGAACTCCGTGTCTGGATGCTGGGACTGTCTGGAGCTGTGCCCTGGGGCTCTGAGCTCCCCCACTCCAGCTGCTCTGTTTATTGAGCCTCCTGGAGGTGGAAGACTTAATGGGGGTATTTTGTTATCTGGGACTGAAATTAGTAGATGTTCATGTGAGACATGTGCAGAGGAGGTTTTCTTTCTGCTAAACCTTCTGCTCTTGCCCATTGATTAAAGGTTCAGTGACATTCACTGTGGTCTCACCAAAAGAGGTTTGAACAGAAAAGCTTGTTTTTAAAGTTTTCACAGAATGGCTCATGCTGGTTGATATCTGAATATTTTTGGACAATGGGCTCTGACCCATGCTAGCTCATGAGCTTTATTAAAAGGCACCACTGTTCTTCTCTCAGGAGACAGAAACTTCCAAATCCCCCTGCTCTCTGCCCCAAAGAGACAGAGCAGCAGGCATCAACAAGCCTTTCCTATATTTAGATGTGTGTGCTTCCAAGGCTGTTTAATAGGCAGAGATTTGAAACCAGCTCCATTGCCACAGAATGGGGCATTTTTCTGCCCCTGCAGGCTCTGGGAAAGAATTTGTCTGCCCCTGCTAAGTGCTCGAGGGGTGGGTGAGCATCACTTTGAAGCTGGTAGAGATGTGATCAGCACCACTTCATCTCTGGTTTTATCTGGCTGACATTATTCTGACTGACAGCAGCTGAACATGAGCCAGCTGTGTGCCCAGGGGGCCAAGGAGGTTGGTGACATCCTGGATGTGGCATCCTGGGTGTACCAGCAGGGCTGTGGCCCTGGAAGGGACCAGGGAAGTGTTTCCCCCTTTGTGCTGGGCACTGTGAGGCTGCTCCTCAAATCCTGTGTCCCATTTTGGGCCCCTCATGACAAGAAGGGCATTGAGAGGCTGGAGAGGACCCAGAGAAGGGAACAGAGCTGGGAAAGGGTCTGGAGCACCAGGAGCAGCTGAAGGAGCTGGGAGGAGCTCAGCTTGGAGAAAAGGAGGTTCAAGGGATCATTATTGCTCCCTACACCTCCCTGAAGACCTCAAGGAAATAATGGATATTAGCACAAATATTCTGCTTATTTTACTGTCACTATTATTTTTAGGATCACAAAGTTTGCTGTCTGAGCCTGTCTCATTTCAGCCTTGTGTTTCTGAGACTGAGTCCAACTCTGTTCTCACCTCTAAGTCTGGGAAGTGCCATCTCCTCTAGGTGTCACCCAGCAAGCTACAAATGCTTTTGCTTCCCATCTCTCCCTGACCCAGGTCCTTCAAGTGGGGTGAGGCCGATCCCCTTCCCTACGCAGTCTATGGCCACGCCGTGGTGTCCCACAAGGACCTTGTCTACATCATCGGGGGCAAAGGAAGTGACAAGTAAGTCAGAGAGCAAGAGAAGATCAAGGAGTCAGTCCCCCAAACCAGTGGGAGTGCAGAGCTGGCACCTCCTCAGCCTGGTTTAAGGAGGGCTGAATGGGATGGGAGATGTGGATCTTTCCCTCTCAGCTCACCTTTGTGCCTGCAGCCCTTTCCAAAACCTTAGGAGGCCAACAGGGACATCAGGAAGGCAGCAGTGTCCTTACAGGAAAGAGAAGGTATTGCCCCATCCCTGGAGGCAGGCTGGATGGGGCTTGAAGGGAAACTGGCCTGGTGGCAGGTGGCCCTGCCCATGGGGGTTGGAATGAGATGATCCCTAAAGATCCTTCCAAATCAAACCAATCTGTGATCCCCTTTGCTCACAGAAAAATAAATGTCACACAGATTGGGAGAGGCGCTGAAGAGAAAGAAGCCTCTTCATTTTTAGGGTCTCCTGTCTTGGGCTTGTGGAGCAGAGTGGTCACAACAGCCAAATCCAGACGTGTATTTGCAACAGGAGGGAAAACCCTCACCCACCCCGAGCCCATCCTGCCCTCCTGCAGGAGATGAGCCCAGCAGGAACAGCCTCTCCTGGCAGCATTGCAGTGGCTGCCTGGCAGGGCAGAAATCTGAGTGTTTGCAGAGCAAACATTCCACAATCCAGCAAGGATTGGTCCTGCCTGGGAAGGGGCTTGGTCTGAAAGGTGTGAACGTGCTACAGTCACCCCTCACACTGCTGACCTGGTGACAGGGACATCACTGAGGGTCTTTGGGAGCATCACAGTGGGTCAGGAGCACTGGAACAATGCCTTGATGGCTGTGAGAGGTCCTGAGAGGCTGCTGGCTACTCAGACCTGTGTCCAGGAGTGTGAGCACAGAGCTGAGCTTTCAGGACTCCCACCCGAAGTGGGCACAGCAGGAGGGGATGTGTTACACACAGAGGTGGTGCCTCCAGGCACAGACATCCTTGGGTGCACACCCAGCAGAGGCTGTGTGCTCCTGCACTCGTGCTGATGTGAAGGAGCAGAATCCTCCCTGGACACCCCCTCGTCTTCCCATCAGGCACCCCCAAACCCCCGCTGTGCAAAACCACCTCTTGGCAGGTGATCAAGGCTCCTTTCCCCTCTCATGTTCCCCCAGGAAGTGTCTGAAGAAGATGTGTGTGTACAACCCAGCCAAGTTTGAGTGGAAGGAGATGGCTCCCATGAGAACTGCCCGCTCCCTGTTCGGCGCCACGGTGCACAAGGACAAAATCTACGTGGCGGCCGGCGTGACCGACTCCGGTTTGACCAGCTCGGTGGAGGTCTACGACATTGCCTCCAACAAGTAGGTCCTGAGGTGTGGTTGCACAAGGAGCAGGTGCAGGTGTGCTTTCAGCAGCTTCCAGCCGTTCTGGAGGGTTGGTGACTCCTGATGTCAGTTCCTCCTCATGGCAGGGTGGTTGGAATGGATCATCTTTAAGGTCCCCTCCAACCCAAACCATTCTAGGATTCTATGGTTCCTCAGGGAGCTGGGCGTCACCAAAGTCACTGTGGTTGAGCTGTGGATCATCTCAGGCTCATCCTCAAAATGGTTTCACCCACTGGTGCCATCCTTGGGTTCCCTGGCAGCTTCCCCCAACACAATAAACCCTCTGATTTTGGGTGGCCCTTGCAGCTGCAGTCCCAGCACTGGGACACACTGGCCCAATACCCAAAGCAAAACCAAGTTGAACAATGATGATGGAAACAACTGTCCCTAAAAACAGCCAGGGCATGGTCCTATCCCACCTAGGCCTGCACAACTCAACCTGTCACCAGTGAGCTCAGTTGTTGAACCCTGATTTTTGGCCATCCTCAGTGTGGGGGTGGCCAGGGTGCTCTAACTTGTCCCCTCTCCTGATGTGACAGGTGGGACACCTTCACAGAGTTCCCTCAGGAGCGCAGCTCTGCCAGCCTGGTCAGCCTGTCTGGGGTGCTCTACCTGCTCGGGGGCTTCGCCACGGTGGAGACGGAGTCGGGAGAGCTGGTGCCAACGGAGCTGAACGATGTTTGGAGGTGACCACCTTCCCCAGGGCTGTGAAAGGAGTGTGGGGGGATGTTGATGGTGAAATAGATCATTTCTGTCTTTTTTGATGCTGTCAGTGTGAGATGGAGGTTGTCACCCCAGAACGACGCTGCAAGCTCAGCCCAGGGTCTCTGGGAAGTTTGCCCTGTGCTGTGCTGTGCTGGAGGGCACATTGGTGCTTCAGTGATCTCTCCCAGCCTCAAACAGCAACAGACCAGGGAAAACCTGCTCCTTTGGCTTTGTTGTGCAGTGACATTTTGCCTGGAGCTGATACCAGCCTCCCTTGTGCAATGCTTCCTCTCCCTGGGAACAGCCAGGGCTTGGGCTGGGAAGCAGAGTCTGGGCTGGGAAACAGAGTTTGGGCTGGGGAGCAGAGAGTCTTACATGATTGGGGTGGGCAGAAAGCACTTTGTGACAGCTGCTAAGACAGCACTGGCTGCTCCTGTCCCTCACATCGGTGCTCTGGCACCCTCAGCAGGATCCTGCTGTCCTTCACCGTGGATGTTCCACCTCGGTGCCACCAACCCATTTCCCAGAGGAAAAATATCCCCTCCCCTGCAAGACCACGTGCTGATATCCACGTCCCCCAAACCAGAGCTCACCGGGGCTGAAAGTCCCCATGCAGCTCCCACAGATCCTTGTGGCAAATAACTCATGCCAGGGCTCCCACCCCGGTGGAGAGCAGCTGGAGGGAGGGAGAGGAGGCCTTCCCTCACCATTAACCGTGTGCCTGCCTCCCCCCAGGTACGATGAGGAGCAGAAGAAGTGGGAAGGGGTGCTCCGGGAGATCCGGTACGCCTCGGGTGCCACCTTCCTGCCCGTGCGCCTCAACGTGCTGCGCCTGACGAAGATGTGAGGTCTCCTCCCCACGGGGCTGGGGCAAGCAGGGATGGGGGGACGTGGGGAGATGCTTACCAGGGATGTGGCATCTGGGCACAGTGCAGGACATTGAATCTGTGATTGGCACTTTTTTTGGATAAATGGGAGAGAAGGGAGGGTATCTGGAAAACCTCTGAGAACTTGAAGATGCTCACAATGTAGTTGGAGAGGGGATCTGAAGCCTGCAAGGAGCTGAGGAAGACTGAGAAGCACAGAGAAATTAGTTATTCCAGTCTCAGGAGACAGGACAAATGGGTCATACATTTTTTCACTTCCTTCTCTCTGTTTTTCCCCATCTTTCCAGCAGCTGTTGGACCTCCCCAGCAAACAGTGGAGGCAGAAAGTGGGGGCTGAGTTGACATTCCCCAGAGAAAGGAGTCTACAAAGTATTTCCCCACCTCAGGTGTCTGTGAGCACGGTGTTCCTTGGAGAGGAGAAGGAAGGGTTAAAGTCAAGTGGTACAGGACAGACCTGATAGAATGTGATGAGTTCCTGAGTGAGGAGGGCTGTTGGGATGAGACAGTTAAAATAAAACACCCTGTGAGCAGCAGAAGCACTTTGGAAGTTGAAATGAAAAGCAAATAATCTCAGTTCTTTGCCCTCACCTTGACTCTGGGGGTGTGGTCAAGGTGAGTCTCAGGAGTGGAGGAGTCAAGCAAGTTGTAGGGTGGGAATGGGGGCAGAGGGGCAGGGGGTGCCATGTGCACTCCTCTCCAGCCTTTGGGCTCCTCATCTTCAATCACAGATCACAATGTCCTCACCTACAGAAGGACAAATGCTGTTTTT
The DNA here is from genome assembly GCA_013398075.1 of Notiomystis cincta. Lineage (NCBI taxonomy): Eukaryota > Metazoa > Chordata > Aves > Passeriformes > Notiomystidae > Notiomystis > Notiomystis cincta. The sequence goes on from VZRX01006854.1 coordinate 35,787, forward strand.
TTAGGGAAAGGTTTTATATTTTTGCTGTTTCTCCTATTTTTAATGTTCACTTTTTTTTTTTAAGAGTATATTTTACTTTGCTAAGGAGATCTCAGATGTGTTTGGCTCAAAGAGAGCTTCTGACTGAGGAAAAATTCTTATTTATTTTAAGGTTGTCAATAATAAAGTTTTGATGGAAACACAACTGTACTGGCAGCAGGACAAAGATCTCTTAGAGCAAAAATCTCCTAATGCCCACACCATCTGACCAATGGTTTATTTAAAAATAAATGTGACTATTCCAAAAGAAATCCCCTGTGTTTGCACTTGATAGAGATGAAACTGATCCTTCACAGCAACAAAAACAAGGACCAAGCATAAGTTGTGATGGACACACACAGCAAAACAGCCCCAAGGAGAGGCACATCTTTTATTCTTATTTTCCCTCATTTGAGAGCTGAAATTTTAGGATTTGTATCCTTACAGCTCTTCCCCATGGATACCACAACTAGGAGTTTACCCAGGACTAGGAGGAAGCTGGGTGCCCATAGTGACAGGACAAGAGGAGACAGTCTCAAATTGTGCCAGGGGAGGTTTAGATTGGACATTACGATGAATTTTTTCACAGAAAGGGTTGTAAAGCACTGGAAGAGGCAGTGGAGTCCCAGGGGTGGAATCACCATCCCTGGAAGTGTTCAAAAAACGTGTGGATGTGGCACTTAGGGACATGGTTTAGTGGTGAACACGGTGGTTGGACTCAATGAGATTAAAGGTCCTTTCCAACCTTAACAATTCTATGATTCTGGGATGCCACAGTACCACTAACAGGGGTGATAATCAATAATAATTTTTTAAAAGAACAAATACAAACCTTGCAAAATAATTGCCTCAGTGTGGTATGAAAATTCTGGTGTCACAAAACATACCTGGCTGATTCATCTGGATTAAAGTGCAGTTGTGGAAAAACTAAAACACATTTGGAAGGGAAAAGAATTCAGCAGGAGTAAAGGAACCAGAGTCTTGTCCTGGTTTCATTTGAAGGATTTAGGAAGTTATAGGATAAGCTCCTTAGAGGACAATCACATCAGAGCAGTAATGTAAAATATTTTCAGGAGAAAAAGAAATCCAAGGTGACTGGCTGTCACAAAGTAGCTTTTTTAAAAAAAGGAACAAAAATCTTTGAAACAATCAAATGTGTGAAAAATGCACTGAAAAGAAATAAACACCTTCTGCCTAGTTCTCCAGAAATTCATGTAGACAATTCCCAAACTAATTAAAGATGAGTCTTCCAAATAGCTTCTGGCAGAAAAGAAAAAAAGAAAAATTAAGAACAATTTAAAAAATTAATCCCTGCATAGAATAACCATTTTAAAAAGCCATTTATTGCAGTGCCAGGATACCACCTCCTGCCTCCAGCAACACCATCCCTGGAAGTGTTCAAGGAATGAGTGGAAGTTGCACTCAGTGATCTGGTCTGGTTGACAAGGTGGTGATTGGTCAAAGGTTGACTCAATGATCTTGAAGGTGTTTTCCAACTGTAATGATTCCATGATTCCGTGACCTTTGCTTCAGCTCTTCCTGCTCAATGCAGGCTGGAAAGTTGTTGACAATCCTAAGAGAGGTTGAATCCCCACTCACCTCCTTCCATATTTCTTGGCTCTCCTGGAGGAATTCTGGGCTTGTTGCTGACCTTCCATGAGTTGTTGTGATGTGGTCCCTGATAAAAGCTCAGGAAGTTTCAAATGTACTGGAGTTTGGTGCTCCTGCGTGGTTCACATCCTTTATAAAACTGTGGAGATGCCACCATGGGCATAGGGCAGGAAACCATAAAAGGAAAAATAGCTGTTGTATAAAAAGACCCAGAGGAACTTGAAATATCCCATTGTTTGAGCAACAAGAGCCAAATCTCAGCATGTGTTGGTCTGAGGAAGGAGGCAAACTTAGACATCAAGTGAAAGTCTGACCTGGGGATGTTCCACCACCTCTCCAAAAGGCTGTTTCAGTCTAAAGGCCATCACAGATAAGAAATGCCACCAGGAATGCTCCTGGAATCACTCCTTGCTGCTGCCTGGTGTTTTTCTGGCTCAGGTACTGACAGTGCCAAAGACCAGGTACGTCCAAAGGCTGAGGGAAACCTGTCTCTCCTTCCATTATCTTCCCAATATCCATGCTGATACTGTTGGTGCACTTCCCCCTGTTCCATTTGAAACTAATAAAGGCCCTGGGTGCTTTTGGACGTGCTCCTTGGTTTCTCCACTGCCAGTAGAGGAGCTCAGAGAGCCACTACTCAGAGTTCACACAAACCTGATGGAGCCAGGAGAACCAGGAGCTCAGTCCTTACCCCAGGGCTGTAAGCACTCAATCCCTTCTTCTATCCACTCATCACCCTTCCCTGAAAAGCTCTTTTTTTGTTGGCCCCACAACAGTCAAGCTGTCTCGCACACACGCACACACCTCCCACCAAACCCAACACAGAGCCTATACATGTGAAGCAGTGGCAGCAGTCAACATTCCATAGGAAGCTCATCCTCCCCGTCTCTGACTGCTCACACAGTTGCCTGAAAAAAACCCTTTTGAAAGAAAAGGAAAAAAATAAAAGGGGAAGAAAAAGATGAAGCAAAATTAAGGTAACAAAGAAAGTGGTGGAGCTTTAGGTTTTCTTTTATAAAAGACAAATCGTTTATTGATTCAGTCCTTCCACTTGCAACCTCTTTGGTAACAGTCATAACACTTCCAGACTGGGAGAACGCAGTGGAAAGGCCCAGTTCTGACCTCTCACCAACTTCAGAGCTCAGTGAGCCCCAGTGTGCCTTGGTGAGAGGCCAAAAGCAGGTTTCAAAGCGTGGCCAAGGACCTGGCCTCAAGGGACAACCCAAACCAGCCTCCCTACCGTGACTCATCGCGCTCGTGGGCAGCCCAGGGAGCAGCCCCGGCACCCCCAGGTAGAAGATGGCTCGGGATGGGGATGTCTGACTGGGTGTTGTGCCCTGGGAGGTGGCTTTGATGAACTTCTTGGGACCTCCTGGGACCTCCTGGACATTGGCCAACGGGACCATGGACAAAGCAAGACTCGCCCGTTCCTGCGGTAGACAATGACTTGCCTCAGTTGGCCCCACGGGGATGGATTAATCTCAGCCTCCCCCTCCTCACACCATCCCAAAGAGAGTAACTGCTGTACTTGGAGTTAAAGATAAACATATATTGATTACACATGGTCATAAAAAAAAAAAGTAATAATAATAATAATAATAATAATACATTTCCTAGAACATTACTTAAGACGCTTCCGAAAAGCATCCAAGCTTCCCCTCCCCTCCCCACCTTCCCTTAATCTATACAGAATAAAGTGCTTCATTTAGTTTGTTCACACTTGTAGAGCCACCAATACACTCTTAACTTGGCATGTTTGGGCAACTGATACTGAATGCCATAAAATAATACAGAGCCAAACACCAGGCATGAGAAACTAGTTTTGAGGCAAGTGCTCGGGGTTTCATTCATTTCCTTCAAGTTCCATGCTACAGAGGTTGTTCTTATTCCTATTTTTTTTCTCCTTTTTTTAACATTATTATTTTCTTCCTTTGTAAGTTCGACCCAACTCCCGTCGTGGTTCCGTGTCTCCAGGCAGGGCTGCATGTGGGGAAGCTCTCGCCGTCCGTGTGAACAAAGGGCGTCTGTCTGTCTGTCCTTCCCTCCTGACTTCGGGGAAACCAAGAGTCGCCTCAGAGGAGTTGTCTAGCAGCGGATGCTCGTCTCTATTGCACTGTCACAGCCATTCCCACCCGTCCATCCGTCCGTCCATCCATCCATCCATCCGTCACCTTCCCATCGCGCCGGGGTTATGGCTGTGGTCCGAAGGGCCAGCTGTGCCTCATGGATACGTGAGGCGAACTGGTCTGTGCTACCAGGCTCCTGGGATATATAAACCAAAAATGACCCTCCCCACATGATTCCCTCCCTCCCCAAAGTTCAAATGAAGGGTGGAGTGGGGGGGAAAAAAAATTCCAGCCCAGACAGGTCTGGGGTTTAGGTGCGTGGGAAGAACTGTCAGCTGAACGTTGCGCTGCGGCGTATTCAGGAACTGCGTAATGGAAATCAAGCCCCTCTCCACCTTCGCGGTCTGTCAAAGAAGGGATGTGAGAGATTAAGGTGCAAGAGTTTAAAAAAAAAAAAAAAAAGAATTTAAAAAAAAGTTAAAACAAAACATAAAAAGCTTGAAAACAACGGACCCAACTCTCCTGCCTCCTGCCCTGTCCAACCCCAAGGGGTGCAACAGGGCCGGCCGGGATGGATCCGGGATGGACGAGGCACTGCGGGAGCGACTCGTCTGAGCTCTTAGTACACAAATGAAAACCAGACATGGTGACACACTGGGGCTGAGTCAGGGTGTAGACAGAAGGGCTCGGAGGCCTCGTAGGTCTCCTGGGAACTACCCAGGCCTTGGAGAGGGGAGGGAGCAGCAGGGATCTGGTTCTCCAAAGTGCTGTGTGCATGGTCACATCTCGACGTCTCCAAGTGGCTCTACGAGCAGGCTCTCGAAGGGGATCGGACGTGGCTGGGATCAGTCACTGGGCTTTCTGCTGGGCTTCCAGCCTCAAGGAAGTGCTCTCATCTCACGGAGATGTCCAAGGAGGGCAGGTCCTCACTGGGAGAGGATGAACCGGCACGGGAGCAGAGAAAGCCACCTCCAGGTGAGTGGAATAAGGGAGCACAATGTTGGCATGGGTGTTTACATGGGGGGAAATCAATCAGCTGATGGGCTCCATCACAGAAAACCATAAAAGCAAGGTAAACCCTGCCCTTCTCAGGGCACAGTGCTCCCATCCTGTCTCAAGGCTGAGCATGGGGGAAAAGAAGCACAAGGAAGCCCAAGGGGATGGATCTGCGAGGCAGCAGAGGAGGAGACAGCATGGACTACTCCAACATCTGCACAGGTATCACTGACTGCTTTTCTAAAGCAAACATCTTCCAGTATGGTCCCTTCAGACAGCCAATGGCCCCAAGAGCCCTCATCCCTCACGGGTGTGTGTTTGAGAAGGCTTTGCACCATCCCAACAAACCAGAGGGTCATGGAGGGGGGACAGCAGAGAAGCCTCTGGAACCCACCTGAGAAGGTCAATTTGGTGAGGCAGCTCTGCCATAGCAACCTCCTTTTGCTTGGAGCAGCTGGAGATGGGGTTGAGCTCACTGGTACTGAGAGAGGTGCTGGGGACCCACAGGATCCCAGCCAACACAAAGATGAAAAGGAATCTGTGGCTCCAATCTGTGGCTCCAAAATGCTAACATCAGTGAGCTTTCCCAAGATGCCAGGCATGGGGAGCACCACCCAGCAGGAGATGACACCAGTCACCTCAAAGAGCACTCAGGAGAACAGCAGATGCTCCCTGGTCCTGTCCTCTTCAGGCTCCTGCATGTCCTCAGTCAGCAAAGCCCCCGAGCACGTGGCTGAATCCTCCCATCTCTGCAGGGACAGCCTCACTCCTGCCCAAGTGCTTTGCTGATTTGGTCCAGGAGAGGAAGCACCAAGACTTTTCACAGAGCCAGACATGGCTCACTGGCCCCAGCACTGCTGTCACCCAGCACAAGCTGCACACGAGAAGGGGCTCCTGCAGCCCACTCAGTGACCTCTTTCCTTCTTGCCTTCCAACAGTGCTTCCACCACCTCCTCCATGACCTGACCCCTGTCCATAGGTGACCTCAACATTGGCTTTAGAAGCACATGATCAGCTGGAACACCCCACACACCTTTTGCCAGCCCTTCTCTGCCCATGCTGGATGCTCTCTGTCTCCAAAGGGGACACTTCCCCAGGCAGGGACTACAAAGCCGTGGTCAGGACAATGCATGACAGCCTTTGGGCAGAGCACAACAGTGAGAGACCCTGCTGGGACCTCAGTGCTCAACAAAAAGGTGATAGCAAAGCCTTCCTCTTCTCCTCCTCCTCAGCATGAAGCCAGCCACATTATTTGTAAGTGAAACCAAATACCAGCTCAGCTTCAACATCTTCAACAAGCACTAAGCAACGCCATAGGGCACCACCAAAACAACCACAGCCCTCACTGGTCCCCTCTGGTCCCCCCAAATCGGGGCAGGGCAACAGATGCCAGCACCACAAAGAGAAGTGAAGCTTGGGAGAGCAACGCAGGCAACAAACTGGAGACTGGGACATGATCATCCCAGCCTGAACATGGCCTGGCTTTAGCTCTGAACCTTGCAGTGGGACCGACCTGGAGCTCACCCGTCACTCAGGGCTTTATTTGGACTGTTAAGGCACTATTCTGGGCCGATTCTGCCGAGAAACAGAAGCGTCCTGCTCCTCTGTCCCAGGCTACCCTCCTGCCGGTCCCAAAGCTATCTGAGCTCTCCCAGGAACAGCTCCCCGACTCCAGAGCATCCCCAGGAGCCCAGCTCCTGCTGGGATTAGCAGAAAGAGCACATCAGAACCCAGCTCCCTTAGGGCACCCCAAAACTGAACCCACAGCGAGCTGCAGATGCCCCGAGATGCAAGGTGGGTGTTTGTGCTTTTGCCTGTGGAGGAGGAAAACCTGTTGTGGGAAGGAAGACGAGTTGAGGGCTGCTAACGAGAGCGTGCTAATGGCTTTCCAACGGGGACAGCTGCTCACTCCCCACGGGCCACTGGGGCTGGCAGTGGTGGGCTCCTCTGGGGTGCCCATCTCTCAACCCCGTGGGTGAAGAGCCTGCCTTGAAAGACCAGCTTTACAGTACAGGGATTCAAGCACCACTAACTAGAATTCGGCTTAGAAATATTGATGCACCGGCCAGCAAGCTCAAGCCTGGATATCCTGCTCCTCCCAGCCCCACCAGCATCCCAGCAGGAAGATGAAGCTGTTGTGTGAGAAGCTGAAACCGAGAGTGACACCTTTTACCTACACCCTTACGGACGGACGGACGGCGGTTTCCCCCCCACCGACACCCGCGCTCCTCGGGGGGGGCTTCCTCCTGCTCCCCCTCTCTGTGGAGAATGACAGGTGAGAAAAAGGAATAAAAACCCAAAACAACCCCAAAACGAGGAGGAAGGAGGGCAGAGAGCAAGCAAAGCCTTGGCTCCCCAGGGGAAAGGCGTTCCCGAAGGGCAGAGCAGTCCGTGCAGGCGCGTGGCCAGGGTAAGGGGGGGCACCTAATTGTTGTTTGAATTTATCCTCCCCGCAGGAAACAGGGGAGGGGGTGGTGGTAGGTGAGGAGGAGGAGGGAGGGTCTGTGGAAGAGGATGGAGCAGCGGCAGGGGCAGGGGGGAGACGCCGGGGCCGGGGGGCAGCGGAGCCGGGCTGGTGGCAGGCTGGGGGACGGCCGTGTCCGAAGCCAAGGGGTTGCTGACGCGGAAACATTTCTCCTTGTGGGCTTTGAGCATGTTGGAGAAGCGGAAGCGCTGCCCGCAGACGTCGCAGGGGTACGGCTTCTCCCCGGTGTGGGGCCGGCGGTGCCGCTTCATGTTGGGGCGGCTGGTGAAGCTCTTGCCGCCGTTCCCACAGATGTAGGGCTTCTCGCCNTGGATATCCTGCTCCTCCCAGCCCCACCAGCATCCCAGCAGGAAGATGAAGCTGTTGTGTGAGAAGCTGAAACCGAGAGTGACACCTTTTACCTACACCCTTACGGACGGACGGACGGCGGTTTCCCCCCCACCGACACCCGCGCTCCTCGGGGGGGGCTTCCTCCTGCTCCCCCTCTCTGTGGAGAATGACAGGTGAGAAAAAGGAATAAAAACCCAAAACAACCCCAAAACGAGGAGGAAGGAGGGCAGAGAGCAAGCAAAGCCTTGGCTCCCCAGGGGAAAGGCGTTCCCGAAGGGCAGAGCAGTCCGTGCAGGCGCGTGGCCAGGGTAAGGGGGGGCACCTAATTGTTGTTTGAATTTATCCTCCCCGCAGGAAACAGGGGAGGGGGTGGTGGTAGGTGAGGAGGAGGAGGGAGGGTCTGTGGAAGAGGATGGAGCAGCGGCAGGGGCAGGGGGGAGACGCCGGGGCCGGGGGGCAGCGGAGCCGGGCTGGTGGCAGGCTGGGGGACGGCCGTGTCCGAAGCCAAGGGGTTGCTGACGCGGAAACATTTCTCCTTGTGGGCTTTGAGCATGTTGGAGAAGCGGAAGCGCTGCCCGCAGACGTCGCAGGGGTACGGCTTCTCCCCGGTGTGGGTCCGGCGGTGCCGCTTCATGTTGGGGCGGCTGGTGAAGCTCTTGCCGCAGATCTCACAGATGTAGGGCTTCTCGCCTGAGGGAGGGAGGCAGGGAGGGAGAAGGGGGTGGGAAGCTCTGGGTTAGGCCAGGTGCCAGAGGCTGGAAAGGTCTGAGGTCTCGAGACACTTTGGGATGCGTGTGTGTGCCCCAGCTCTAGAGCCTCTATCCCAGCCCCACAGTGTCTGTCAGTCGTGGCACACAGGAGGCAGCGCTCTGCTCTCCCCTAATCCACCTCCTGGGTGGCCAAATGACCAGAAGCCCAACCTGAGAGAAGGGCCCATGAGGCCCAAGGGGTATTTAAGGCTGAACATGAGGCCATCATGTTCATCTAGACCCTACCTTTGTCAAGGAAGATGTCTCTGAACACCACTGGAACATCGGATTTGGTAGCTATATTTGTGCTTTTCTATATCTTTTCTCTCTTTCTCTTCCTTCTTCTTCTAATTCCCTCTCCTCAGAATATTTTGAGTAACTTAACATTGAACATGTTTAAAATTTGCTAAGTTGAATGGGCCAAGTTAAGGCTGTGAGAAGTGTTTTATGTTGGTTGAATGCTGTACTAAACCTTTTTGCCAAAGCTCCCTGATTTTTCTAAAGCTTGCCAGTGAACTTTTGGGTTGTTTTGACCTCTCAAGAATATCCTGTTGATATTTCTCCTGTGCATCCAGCTCAGAGACCATGAACCATTGTAACCCCTTTCAAAAGTCTCGTTGAGTGAGCTGATTGGGGCCTTACCAATGCTCCCCAAACCCCATCCTGCCACCCACCCAAAGATGTCCCATCATCCATTCCAGGGAGAGCCTGACCACAGGGATTTGGGGCCAGGCAAGGGGGACCTCACCCGTGTGCGTCTTCATGTGCTCATCAAAGTACTGCTTCATGTTGAAGTCCTTGCCACACCACTGGCACATGAACTGCTTGTGGCCGATGTGGATGCTCATGTGGGAGCGCAGCTGGTACTTGTACTGGAAGCGCTCGTTGCAGTTCTGTGGAGGCGAGGAGTTGTTGATGAGCACCCAAAATATCCCCACATTCCCCTCAAATCATCAAATCCCCCCACCAAAAATCCCAGAAATGGGGGACATTTTGGGGATTTACCCAGCCAGGTTTGCAGGCTGGATGGGTTTGGGGTGGGATGCAAACTTCAGGCACTGGGGGACAGATTCTGGCACTGGACAAGTTTCAGCATAAAGTTGGTGGGACCCTTAAACCAGGAGGGATGCAAAGTTTGGAAAAGCATGGGATCATCCCTACAGCTGCACTGGCACAAAGCACAGTGGAAGCCCCAAGAAGTGGAAAATCTTTCCCCAAATCAGTGCTTTTGGCCTTGTTTGAGGGCTAGGGTGACAGCCAGGGCCTTACCTCACATTTGAAAGGCTTTTCCCCGGAGTGCTGGAGTGAGTGGACCTTGAGGGACATGCTGCGCTTGAAGGACTTCCCGCAGGTCTCGCAGGTGAAGGGCATGTCCTTGGTGTGTGCTGGTGGGGACAGGGGCAGGGTCAGGAGCCTCCACAGAGCTCCACCATCCATCTCCCCACACCCCACCTGTGGCTCCCACTGCCAGTGCCCAACCCCAGCAAACCCAAAGCATCTGGAAGATATTTGGCAGCAACATTCTGAGTACTTCCCTTCCAAACCCTCATTCCTTGGATCTCTTTGGTGGCTCCAAGGCCAAGGGACTTGACCATCGTTGCCACGTGCAATTTGCCTTTGAAAGCCCAGCACTAGTGTGGTCTGGTCTGCTCTTACACCTCTTCAAATCTTTCTCTGATCATTTCTAGTCAATAAAATAAATGGGATTCCCCAGCACCACATCCAAGTCCAGCACTGAGCAGACATTCCTTCAGCATTGAATATCAGGCAACATTTCTAGATGGGCATGTGAGAAAGCTCACTCAAGAGTAAGCCCAGCCCTGAACATGACAGCAACAGAAAACCCCTTTAATTGCCAAACTGATGGACCAACACCCCCAAGGAGATCTCCCCGTGGCACCGGTGCCTCCCACACTCACCAACCATGTGTTTGCGCACGTGGGCCATGGTGTAGAACTTCTTCTCGCAGATCTCACAGGAGAACTTCTTCTCTGCATAGCCATGGACGATCTTGTTGTGCTCATGGAGAGACCAGAGCTTCTTGAACCCCTTCCCACACGTCACGCACTGCAAGGAGACAGGAGGTGGTCAGGGAAGCAGGGGAAGCAGCTTCGTCCATGGAAAGGGAGCATCACTGTGAAAGCTGCAGCTGACATCAAAAATGATAACAACCAGCAAGTCTGATACAGACCTGGTCACTTCAAAACCTCCAGACTTCAAATTTCTATCCATGGGATGAGCAAGGGACACCTCTGGGGGTGTGTGTGGCATCTCCATCAACAGCTGTATCAGGATTTGGATAAGTAACAGCTCACACCCTATTCCCAACTGGGAATTTTATTCCTAAATGAAGATGTGACAGAAAATAATCCCAGCCCTCTGTGCATTGGAAAGTTGCAAAAAATATAAAACCAAGGAGAATCCCAAGCCAGGGCAGTACAACTTCAGTCTTCAGCAGATATTATAGATGCTTCACCACTAAATTGAGTTTCCAAACAGATCTATGATTCCATGATATCCAAAAGGACCAAAATGGACCAAAACACCAGTTCATCAACACAAGAACAATATGATGTGCAAAGTCTTCCCTGAGAAGTTATGGTAGAGAGTCACTTCAGCTCCCACAAGTTCAATATTCCTCTGGAAGTTCCCAGGAAAGGCTCCAGCTCCTGTCTGAGACCTGTTTGAGGTGTGTGAGACCAGTTCAGTGCTCAGGGAAACACAGGAGAGAGATGTCCACAAAGGAGACCACTGCCAGGAGCCAAGGGTCAGCTCCTTCCCCTTCATCTTTCCATGACTCACATTCCTCTTGGTCAACAGGGATAAAAACCATCCCTTCTCTCCTTGAAGATTTTTTGAGAAAATAATTCATGCCTTGAAGGCATCTTGTGACAATGTGGCTGAGCTTTACAAGTTAACCCAGGGAGGGATTCCTCTACCTCTCCTCCTTCCCAGAGGAACAGATGCTCCTTGATGGGCTTCAATCAAATTTTGCTGTGACACCATGGAAAACACCGTTACACTGTGAAGTCATAGTATTTTCCCATATATATTTATATTTAGGTGCCCCAAAGGAAAAATTAGGGTCACAGAGCCGTTCCCAAGCCTCATCATCTTCATCTTGCCATGCTTGAATGTCAACATGAGTAGTCCTCTGAGTCCCATTGTTCCCAGGTATGTATTTCCATGGATCAGAACAGCTTTATCTCTGTTTTAAGAGATATTTCAGGGCAAATTCAGGGCTAGAGCCTGATATCAAAGACACATCAATATCCATTTTCTCCACTTAATATGAAAGAGGCTGCAGGGGAATTTCAAAATGAGAGGTAGAGGGAAAGCAGCATAGGTAGGAAAACCCCCAGGGCTGGGACCAAACACCCTGGAGGGCAGAGCTCTGTGTCCTCAGTTACCACTGAAAATCATCACTCTAAAATGTGGGTAACATCCAAATGAGGGGAAAAAAAATGAGGATTTAAATTCCTGCAGGTTAAAAGGAAAACCATACTGAAGCTGGCCAAAAAAAGAGTTTGAGGGACAACTCAATAAAGCAAAGGATGAATCACTTTTCAGGTGGTGGAGGCAGGATGCCCATTATGGAGATAAGGAATGAACACAGGGAGTAGGATGGTGCTTAAATCCTAAAGCTTTATGGATGAAATCTGGGGACAAAACAGGGAAAGAAAGCAGCAGACCCAAATTGGGCTAAAATGGATGGCTCCTCCATGGATCTGATTAAAACACAAGAAATAAAAACTGTCTATTATAGGTACAGAGCTGAAAAAAAAATCCTTTTCCATCCAGACATAATTCCATGTGATGTTGATAAAGTCATTAAATGTCATCAGAGCAAATGGAGTGGATTTAGCTATTTGTAAAATTAAAAATGCTCAATTAAGTGGGAGACAATGATCCCTTTTTGTGCAGAAGGAGGTCACTGTACAGGCAGTTGTGGTTCATCCTATTCCAAAATGGTCTGGAAAAGGGATAAAAAGGAGGGGGCAAAACAAAAAACAAACAATGGGGTGTCATGCTATCCAGATAGTAGATGAAGCTGAATAAACATTCTGCTAAAAATCCTTTTTAACTGCCTAGGTTTTATGTTAGGCTCTGAAACAGCCACTACCACGCTGGTATTGGAGCTGCACTCATCCATTCTGGGAAAAAGCCTCAAAAAAAGCAACTTCAGCACTGTGAATTTGTCAGGAAGATGCACCAAAGGGTCAGTGACTGCTTCACCTATGAGCCAAGACTGTTCTGGCTTCTGAGTTCCCTGCTTGCCTCATTCCCTATTTTATTTGGGATGCCATCAGCAAAGGGCTCCAGCAGCACTTGGGTTGTGTTACCTTCATCAAGGAGAGCCGTGAGATCATTGAAAATCCGGTCACTGGTGGGAAGGATGATGGGAGAAGCTCTCCAGAGATTGGTGTATTTTTAATTATTAGCAGTAGCATCCTGTAAAACAGCTCATCAGGAATTAGGAGATGGGAATTTGGAGGGATTTTCAGGAAAACCTGTTTGCTGCTCTGACTGGGTGCCTCCCTATCCCCTCAAAACCGCATGGATTTAAGGGAGTCAATTTGCCAACACAGAATCTCATTAGCACAGGGGAAGGACACACCGAGCCCGAGCCATGCATGGATGTCAAACACACTCAGAAATTTGCTAATACACACAAAAAAAGCACAAAAGGCAGATTAAAACCATTTTAACTCCTGTCAGCAAATCTTCAAATAAAGCTAAAGGGAGTTCAGCTTGGGTGGGAACGCTGGAGATTGTCTCCATCAGGGGCTTGCAGTGTTTTATCCAGATTAGCCGAATAAACTCAAAAGAAAAATTACTCCTCAAAAATTAACCCTGTGTTTCCACCCAGCCAGGCAAGGGGAAGCCACAGCCTCTCTGGCACAAATCTTCTGGTCCCTCAGGCCACTGTGAGACCCTCCTGAGCCTTGAATATGGGCGATGGGTGAAGGAAAGTTCCCTCCCATCTGCCATGTGCCAACTGCGACACCAATATTATCTGACCACGAGCCCATCCCATGGTGTAGCAGGATGGGATGACCCCATGGTGTTTGGGATGTCCCACCATGGTGGGATGCTCCTCCTTTGGTGGGATGCCCCCACCTTGATGGGACATCCATCCCTGTGGGACGCTCCACCCCGGGGTAAGGTATTTCCCCCTGGTGGGATGTTCACCCCGGTGGGATCCGTGTCCTGGCTGGCTGGGGCCTGCTCACCTGGATGTTCTTCTCGCAGTCGGTCTGGTGGTGCAGCAGGAGCTCGCTCTCCAGCAGGAAGCGCTTCCCGCACTTGTCGCAGATCTGCATGCGGCTGTGCGTGACGTTCATGTGCTTCTCCAGGTACCAGCGGTTGTTGAAGATCCGCGGACACTTCTTGCAGGGGTAATGCTGCTTCTCCTCCAGCTTCACCTTCTGCCCCAAGCCATCTTGTTCCTTCTTTCTCTTCCTTCCCCTCTGGCCTTCCTCTTCCTCCTCCTCCTCCTCTTCCACCTTGGCCATTTCCTGGGACCTGGTTGCCATGGCAGATTTGGTGGCTTTGGATGCCCGGCTGCCCCTGCGGGGCTGCCCACTCTTTTCCCTTTTCATCTCTGAGGCATCTTCATCATCATCGTCGTCGTCCTCTTCTTCCGTCGTCTCCTCCAGTTCTTCCTCCTCGCTGCGCTCCTCCTCCTCTTCCTCCCCCACCTCCGCATCCTCCTCCTCTTCCTCCTCCTCCTCCCCTTCCTCGTTCTCCTCCTCCCCGTCCTCCTCCGTGTCGCGCCCGTCCCCGTCCGGCCGCCCCATCACGGCCGCCTCGCTGGCGGCCGCCTTGCCCTCCGTGCCCTTGGAGACGTTGAGGGTCTGGTTGTTGAGGTTCACCTCCACGATGATCTGCTCCCGGTTGTAGGAGCTCTGGCTGTCCAGGTCCTCCTCGGACTCCTCACCCTCCATCTTACAGACAGCGCCGGGACCTCCATCCTTCTCCTCCTTGTAGTACTGCTTGGCCTGGCCAGGGGGGAGCGTCCCACCGCCTGTCCCATCCTCCACCCGCACCGAGAAGGGGTCGTTGCCCTCCCGGGCGTAGATTTTGGGGTGGGGAGCGTCCACCTCCTGCTTGATCTCGCAGTAGTAGGGCGGGGGCCCGGCGCAGCCCTCGGCGGGCAGGGCCATGTCGGCGGCCAGGCTGAGCGAGCGGGTGTCGAGCAGGTCCTGGCAGGAGGACGCGATGTTGTTCATCTGCAGCACGGCGGCCGCGTTCAGCACGTCCTGCACATTGCAGGAGTTGACGAGCAGCTTGGAGGTGTAGATGAAGTTGAGGATCTGCTGGAGGCCCTGCGAGGTGAGGGCCTCCAGAGAGAGCTCCACGCGCTGCAGCTGCTTGTTCTGGGTGAAGAGGGAGTGGAAGAACTGGCTGTAGGCTGCCAGGACCCCCTTGTGCGCCGGGAAGATGCTCTTGTGCTGCACCAGCACGATGTCCACGTCGCACAGGTCCGGCTGAAAGAGGCGCTGCTCGTTCAGTCTGTCCATCAAACACGTGAAGTGGAGGGCTACATCCTCCACCAGGGAGTACTCAGCCGAAGGGTAGTCAGTCGTTTTTTCGACTATCAGCTGTGGGAAGGAAAGAAATAAAATCATTCAGGGCTCTTTCCCCCCCAAAACACCCTCCTGGCCCTGCCATCCATCCCTGTCCAGGCACCTCCAAGTCAGAGGTGCCACCTGAGAAGCTCTATTGCAGCCCCAGCTTGGAGATACCAACCAAGAAACTCCATCACCAGTCCCAGCTTGGAGATACCAAACAAAATGCTCCATCACCAGCCCCAGCTTGGAGATACCAACCAAGAAACTCCATCACCAGCCCCAGCTTGGAGATACCAACCAAGAAACTCCATCATCAGTCCCGGCTTGGAGATATCAACCAAGAAACTCCATCACCAGCCCCAGCTTGGAGATACCAACCAAAATGCTCCACCAGCAGCCCCAGCTTTGGAACACCAAGAAGCTCCACCACCAGGCCCAGCTTCAAGACACCAACCAAGAAGCTGCATCAGCAACTTGAGTCCAGGAGACTCAACCAAGGAGAAGCCCCAGCGAAAGGGCAGGTCAGGGCCACACGAGCACCCACTATATCCCTTTAGGGTGGGTAGGAGGCACCTTGGCCACCAAGGAGGTCCAAAGCCATGCTCAGGTGTCCACACTTACTCAGAGATGTCACACAGGAGAGGGGATGCCTTGACCTCCTGAACCAGATGGAGATGCAAGTGGATATTTGCCCCAAGCAGGAAGCCAATTTTAGGCACCCACTGAGATTTAACCCCCTAAATAAAAGGAAATTAGGATTTTATAGCTCCCTGCTCCCACAGATAATTACATAAAGCCCAACATCTTCTGGTATTTCTGAATTGTGCTGCGTGCTCTCGCTCACAACAGCAGCTCACTCGCAGCTGGATTCACCAGGATGATTTATGCACTTTTTAATACTCATTTTCCATTGCCTAGGGAAAGGCACTACCTGGAAAAATTCAAATCAGGGAGCAGCATCCTCAGGCTGGGAAATGCTGCGACTGCCAACCCTCCCCAGGCTGAGCTTGCTGGGTATTTAATCCAACTCCCACGTATTTCACGTGGTCCAGACCATCCCTGGTGTTCATTCCACCATCCCTGGTGTTCATTCCCTCTCCTGGTCATACCTGAGCCCCAGGATGAGTCTGCCTGCCACATCCCAAATCCAAGGGATATCCCACACCCTAAATCCTGTGTCCTCCATTAAAAGAAGGTGGGACACACCTTTTCCCTCTGCTTCCCCTGCTGAACACCCAAATCCTGGATGGAGACAGATCCAGACCCCTTAACACCCTCTTTCCTGACCTTCATAGGGTGTCTCCAAGGACATGGTGCAGAGAGGGAGGGTTCAACCTGCCAGGTTTATCCTGCACCTCTTGCTCCAAAAAGAGTTTTCCAGCTCCCATTTTTTCTGGAACAAATGGCAGCTCTTGATCAACACACAAATTCCAGCAAGACACATTCTGTTTGTCTTTTTTCTTTTCTTTTTTTTCTTCTAGTGAGCCAAAGGCAAAAGTACACAGAGACAAAAATGTTTAAATAATAAAAAAGGGTGTTTTCTTCTCTGTTTTCCCAACAAGCAAAAAAAGCTCTTCCCCCTCCCTGCCAAATTTTTTCATTTTCATTGGATTTCCGCTCCACAACCAACCCATCCAACCAATTGGAACGTCAGCTTTGCAGGTCCTGATAGCCCTGGAGAGCCCCAGCAAGTGCTGGCACCCAGGGAAAACATGGAAAAACCAGTTCTGCTCCGAATTCTTGGCTCTGCAGCCTGGAGTGGGGCAAAGAGGTAGGAAAAGGGTTGGGTGTTTATATATTTTTATGGATTTTTTATAATGTATATATATTTCATATTTTCAATATTTTATACATTTGTGCTTATATATTGTTAAACTACTTATATATGAAATATATA
>VZRX01006855.1:0-26263 GCA_013398075.1 Notiomystis cincta
GGGGCTAAAATGACCTCAAGTAATCCCGAGGAACTCAGATCAGAGACTTGAATGACTTCAAGTAACCCCTGTGTCCTCATTTGGCCCCTGGATCAATTAAAAAATGCTCAAATGACCTCAAATAACCCCTATGACCTCAAGTAACCCCAATCAGGACCCCAAATGACCTCAAGTAACCCCAAATGACCTCAAGTAACCCCAAGGAACTCAGATCATAGGTTCAAATGACCTCAAGTAACCCCTATGACCTCAAGTAACCCCAATCAGGGTCAAAAATGACCTCAAATAACCCCTATGACCTCAAGTAACCCCGATCAGGACCCCAAATGACCTCAAATAACCCCTATGACCTCAAGTAACCCCAATCAGGGTCAGAAATAACCTCAAATAACCCCCATGTCCTCATTTGATTTCAAATACCCTCATCTGACCCCAGAGTGGCTTCTCTGAGAGGTTTTTCCCATCTTCACTTGTCCCCCATGTCCCCAGTTACCCTCACAGAGTCGTTTGTGGGGTCCCACTTCACCTCTGTGACCTGAGTGTCCCCCTTTGTCCCCAGGTGGTGTCCCTTGGTCCCCAAAAGTCCTGAGGGCTCAACTGGGTCCCTGTTTGTTCCATTCCTGGGCCTCTCCAGGCTCTGGAATGTTGGGAGTGTGGCAGAACTTGGATTTATTGTATCTACTCTATATGCAAAATATTCATATATTGATATATATGAATTAGATATCAATGAATATTCAGTTGATATATTCATACAAATAGATGTAATTATTTTCTTATGCCTATTAAAATATTCAAATAATTCTGTTCCAGAATTGTGTAACATATTTATTTATTTATTTATTTATTTCTAGAATTTCTATGCAATAGCTATGAAAGTCTGCAGAATATTCCCATGGATTCTCTCCCTGGGTGGTAACTTCATGTTCTTCTTGGTCCAGATGGATTAGAGCCTTTATTCATTGATTCTTTATTCATTGATATGTTTAATTATTGTAATCTTCACATAAATTGTTCCTGGCCTCCATCAGCGCCCAAAATATAAATTTTAATTTACCAAATAATCGTGGTTATAATTACAAAATAACTCCAAAGTCAGTGTGCAAAGGATCCAGGAGATTGGAATCCTAAAATGTTCTTTTTTCCAGCACTCACAGAAGCACCACAACACACACACACCATCTGCTACAACAAAGGAAATTTTATTTAAAAATAAAACTTTGTTTTGTTTTCTTTCTTACTGACACAGGTGAATGAAATCCCAAACAAAGAAGCTCTTAGTGGGCAGCATACAAGGATGGAAACAATTAATAAATAACATTAGTATAACCTCTAAACATTAACAATGCATCTGCAAACAAAATGAGGACTTTAAACCAAGTGAACCTTAAAGCTCAGCTACTCTCTGTAAGAATATTTACCTTCTGTTTTTCCTTATTCTTTACAGATCTGAAAGGATTAAATACTGCTATTATAATTTTATATTAATGACACTATTATACTTTTTTTTTAAAATATTTCGTGAAAATCTCAACATTTTTTAACACTGATATTTTACAAATTGGTATTTGTCATCCATGAGAAAGAACAACAGTAACAGCAGTTCCTCCTCCACTGGGAATTCCAAACAAAAAAGATTTCTAGGAGGAACTTTAAAAATAAATGTCCTTATTCCCCACTAATCTTTAAAGTGGCACCTTTGAGAAGGTGCCCTGGGAGTTGCATTTTTTCTTGCTCAACTGAAAAAAAAAACCAACCAAACCCAACAAACCAACCAAGCAAACCACATTTACAGTAAGGAGCCTGCCTCAGGATTAGCTACAGTAATGTCACCAGTCTGGTGCAGGGCCCTGAGCCTCCCCAGGGCAGGGCTGGGCCAAGGACATGCACAAAAAAAGGGGAAGATTTGGGATTCCTGCTCAGCTCCAGAGGTGCTGGACACAGGAAACCACCCAGGCACCTCCCACAGCTCCTGCTCCTTTGGGGAGTGCTTCCCACACCTTTGAGAGTGCTTCCTGCTCTTTTTTGGGAGTGTTTCCTGCTGGAGGGGAAACCCAGCATTTTTTACCCCAGCCAAGCCTGTCCCCACTCCTGACCTGGCCCCGAGCTCGGCACCAGTGCAGCTCCAGGGCTGAAATGCTACAGAACACAGTGTCAGAGCCCAAGTGACAATTGCCCATCTGTCCTGCTCCTCCTTTTCACCCCTTCCCAAAGCAGCTCTCTGCTGCCTGTCCAGCTCTGCTCATCTTCCCACAGGGGTGGATTCTCAGATCCAGCCTGGCCATGCAGCAACCCCTTAAGAAAGGCACTAGACATTTGGGTTGCTTTTTTCTTTTTCCTTTTTAAAGTAGCATCAGAAAGTTAATTTTCTGAAGAATAAAGAAGAGGGAGGTGAAGGGAAAGAAGAGCAATCAATCTTGGGCTTAGAAAGAACAAGAAAAATCCACTGGGCAGTGCCTGGACTGAGCTGGCAGAGCACAGCCACAAGACATGGCCAGGACTCTGCTACACTCAGTAGAATCAGCAAATTCTTAACGTGTCTAAGGAAGAAAAGGCAAGACTTCAGTTTCTTAAATCAGTTTGAGACATAAACAAGTGCACAGAAAGGACACATGCAGAGAAATCAGTGATACATGCCACAAAGATTGCTCTCTCTAATCTCTAATACCTGGAACAACACCCACAGGAACATCTCTTGGCACATAGACCCCAAAGACAGGCCTGCAACAGCTCTGCCAAGCAGGATTTCACTGAAATTACAGCCAGCCTGCCCCAGGGGGCTTGGAGGGGACAGGGGATCACTGCTCTGGTCACACTCACTGGGCAGGACAAGAGTTAAGGCTTTGGAGCTGGCTGGACTCAGCCCTCGCTCAGCCATGGCTGGGCTCACACAGCAGGGCAGACACCAAGCGGCTCCAAACCAGCCCAGAGCCAGGTGGGAGTGTGAAAAAGAGGGAGAAAACCCCTCACTAAAGGGTTTTCACCTGGATCTCCAGGACATGGGATCGTTTGGCTGCTCAGGCTCCTCAGTGCTGGCCCTGCTCCTGCAGAGCCTCCCACACTCCCAGCACATCCCACCGGGAGCAGGGCTGGCAGCCCTGCAGCTGCACTGGGGGCACAGGAGGAAGAGCAGCTCGTCCTCCTCGAGTGCAGCAGGCCCTGAGCCAGCCCTCCCCAGAGCCCTGTGCCCTGCAGAGCTCCCTGCCCACTGCCAGCCCTGAGCCCAAAACAGCAAAGGGGGGAGGCCTCTGGGAGAGGAGCAGATCTGCTCACACTGTCAGAGTGTTTCCTTCACTACAGCAAGGAGGGGAGTAAAGAGAGGCAGGTCAGCCTGCCTGGAAGCCAGGGCAGCAATTCAGACAGCTGCAGGTCTAGAGAGAAAGCTCTCCTTTAATGAAAAATCTGCTTTCTGCTCTGCTAACACTGGTGAAGGCCTCTCTGCCAACTGCAGCCACCTGGGCCAGCCTCTGCACTCCTCCAAAGGCCAAGCTGCACCGACTGCCAGAGCCACTCCAGCAATACTCCAAGCTGCAGCCCTTGGCCTGCTGACCTTTGCTGACCTCAGCGAGGTGCAAATAATGCTGGACATGCTCCAAAGGCCAAGAGCCTCTCAGGCTGTCAGGCTGTGATCTGCCTGTGCCTCCGGGATCTAAATCCTCTCCAAAGGAACCATCCACTCCTCCAATATGAACAGAGTTAAGTAGCTGAGTAGGCAAGTCAGGTTTTTCCAATGTAACAGCTGAGTTCTGACCTTTAAAGCCATGTGATCACTTCACAAATACAGAACTTTTTCCCCAGGTCTGTTTTAACACCAGACCTCGCAATACCTTAGAGAAATGGAAATGGAAAGGAGAGCCCCCATGTTGTTTGGACAGCCATGCTGCACTTCTGTGACTGCAAAGCAGGTGAGATACCAACAAACACATCAGCTGCATCTACCAATTCCACAAAACACCCTGGCACGACGATGGCTCCTGCAAAAGCTCTCTGGAGGAGGTGATGGAATGTGTGTGAAGGCCACTAGTCTGCAACAGCCACCATGCAATGAAGATAAATAAAACATCCTATTTACCAGGTGCAACATTCCTAGGGAAGAGCAACAGGAGTCTCCAGTGACGGCTGCTCCAGCCCAGCAGGGCCACAATCAAGTTTGAGCACTGAAGCACAAAATGCTCAAGTCTAAGAGAGGAGAAGCAGCAGCCCCAGTTCTTTGCTCTTGCTCAAATTCTCTCCCCCCTCCAAAACCACGCCAAGCTCCTCCAGCTGCTGCAAACTGGTGCTGCCAGTGCAAGAGCACAAACACTCAAGAGAGAAACCCAACTCCCAGCACTGCCAGGATCAAAATCCCTGACAGAAGCTCATCCTGCAGCAAAGGAGGACTGGAATCAGAAGAAATAACTGCTATTATTACAGGCAAGAGGGGCACGCCACAGCCAACAGGAAGCAATCAAATGATTCTTCCAAGGTCTCCTATAAATTCCCAGCAGAAAGTGACCTCCCAGCTGCTCTAAAAAGCCTGAGCCAGACACACAGCAGCGAACAGATCCAAACCTAGTACCATGAACCACAGGACACACCACACCGACCTCGAGACTTTGTTTCTCTGAGCATCCACTTAAAATTCACAGCACAAAACAACTCCCCCCAGCCTCCAGGGCATTGGCTCGGGGATCCCTTGTCACGATACCTTTCTCTACCAACACCCTGGAAATCAATCTGTTCTCTCAGACAAGAGGTAGGGGTAAAGGACTCCAAGACATACACTGTATAAAACCCCGCTCCGTTTCATCCCACTGCTTTGAAATCTGGAACCACGAAAACCTGATAACTGATTCTCTTAAAGAGGCAGGACTGACCTCAGCACGAAGTCTCTAAAGGAACCCCCTTCCCCTTTGGTGCACAGCTGGGCAGCAGCTGCCCAGGCAGTTGGTCCACAGCAGCTCAGGTGTGGAGGTGCCCGTGTGCTATGTGGCCACGTGTGCCGGGGAGGAGATGGACACGAACTCCCGCAGAATATTCTTGGCCATCTCAATATTGTTATGTGCAATGACCAGAGCTTTCTGAATGTCCTGATATGAGTAGCCTTGGCTCATGAGGTTCTCAATCTCGCTGGAGAGGTGCAGGGAGGAGCTGGCCCCGCTGCTGGCTGCTCCTGCTTGGCAGCTCCCGGCTTTCCGCTCGGAATTTATCCTCCGGGGCAGCGGCTTTGGCGGCCGTTCTGGGACTTGGGAGCCGTCTGAAAAACCTGCAAGGAGAAGCAAGTGCATCACTAAAAACCTGCAAGGAGAAGCAAGTGCATCACTAAAAAGCTGCAAGGAGAAATAAGTGCATCATTTCCACGAAAGGATGTGGAAATTTTGCTTGGAACAAAGCTGAGATGACATCAAGGGGGATAAATGGCACTTCAAAAAGCTCTCACTGAGCTCTGCTGCTTTCTCCAGCCCTTTTTTCCTCCCTCTCAACCTGCTCAGCTTCCCCTCCTGTGTGAAAAAACAGCTGTGGAGATTTTTCTTAATTAGCAGGTCTCATCAGGCTCATTTATTAAGATAAAAACATACAAAAAATGACATAGGATCTATGTGTGTAAGCAGAGCTCAGGAAAAATGACACAGTGAATATTCAACTCTTTACCAGACATCCCATTTCCTTCCAGAATCAGACAGAACCCCCAGTTTAACAGTCCAGAGGCTGCTCCCTCATCTCTGTGTGCACAAACCCAGACCTATCAGTCCCAACTCAGCCACCACAATTACTTCAGCAAATGAATTATGCTCTCTGAAGGATCAGCAACTGAATTATGTTCTCCTCTTCCTCTGCTGAAGCTCTCCCTGCCTAATGGCAGATCAATAAAGCTCAGCCTGTTCTGCTTTTCCCTGAGTCATTCTGATGTGACACTGCCCTGCAGCCACATCATGCACTGCTGGGAAGAGGAAATAACAGCCAGCAAACCAAACAAGTCACCAAACTCTCCAAGCAAAACCACACTGCTTAATGTGCTCATCCAGCATCTGATCATTTCTGAGTTTTACCCTCCTGCATCACTGCAGAAAGCATCTTTTGCCAATCACAGGAATCTCTTCTGCGTGGATGTCTGACATCACCTTAAAGAAAGATTTATTTGTCTCCTGGAAAAAGTCCTCAGGGCATTCTACAGAGTTTTGTGGCAGCAGCACTTGAGAGCAACAGACAAATCATGTCCACACCATCCCTTTTTAAGAGTGGGCACTGCAGCCTGATCAGAGAGGCAGCATTTCTGAAAAACTTGCCCCAAAAAGCCCTAGGACAGAGAAGGCTCTTCAGGAACCAGATTCCCTGAAGCTTCCTCACCAACCACAGCCCAGTCCAGCTCCCTCATCTTCAGAATTCAAGTTTCTCACACATAAAAAGCTTTTTGTACACGTGAGAAAAAGGTCTGCCCACTCCTCTGCCCCAAACTGCCTTCTGGAATAGCTGTTTCAGCTTGGGCTGGATCAAGTTTCAGAGACCATGGGTCACTCTGAAAGGACAACTACTAAGACAGTTATTTTGGTAAATCATTAATTAAAACTGCAGGGTCCAGCTCCTGAGAGCATAAATCTGCCAAGATGTCTCCCACACCAGCCAGGCTCACTTGCACCAGTGCCTTGCTTCCCACAGCAGTAACAATCAGCATTTTCCACATTTTCCATTTTCCTACCCCTAAAGCAGGACAGCAGCAGTGTTATTTCAGGGCTGTAGAAACAAAGTGTCAATGATTAAACTCTGTACTTCATCTGGGAGAGGGTGTGTGACTTGCTCTGTTCCTTTTTATCCCTTTCAGCCAAATCCTACAGACACAGGGACAGATTTAAAAAGGTGAACCAGGGAGGAGGGAGGTGGGGCAAAAATAATGACCTTTTCTGCACTAGGAAACTCTTCTCTGTGCTAAAGAAGGTCAGGGAAGTGGAATGGTGAAGATGGAAAAGAGAAGACTCGCTGGGAGAAGGGGTTCTGGGTACAGGAGGTTCTGCCTCCAGAAGGAACAAGAAACTCATTCCTCTTCTCTGGCAAATCACCAGCACATTCAGATTGAAAACTCCCAACAGGAAGAGTTTCAGAGCTTCCTCAAGAGCTGCTGAGCAGGGAATAAGTCAATCATTATTCAGAAAGGCTCTTGGAGACACGAGGCTTTAGTTTTTCCCTCAGAGAATGTGCCCTGCAGCCAGAAGGACACGGTGTCCTCTATTCCCCAGGGACAAAAAGCTGACCTTGCTGAGCCACTGGTGCCTGCTCAGAGGAGCTGAGAGCACCACACAGAACACTTGTGCCATCTGCAGGCACTGACAGAGCCACAAACTGGGCCAGGCCAGCCCTGGATCTTCCACTTGGAACAGGGACACAATCCCTGAACACTCTGGGTTGGAAGGGACCTCAAAGCTTATCTCCTTCTACCCAATGCCATGGACAAGGACACTTTTCACTATGCCAGGGTGCTCCAACCCCAAATCCAGCCCGGCCTTGGACACTTCCAGGGATGGAAAATCCTGTCTCATGCCCTTGGTACAAAAATATTCCATGCCCTGTAGAAAACAATGGTTTGAGGAATATACTTTAAGCTGAAAAAAGCTTTTCCTAACTGTGATTTCAATGTGATTTGCAAGCTCAGGGATTAAACGACCAAGGCAGTGCATTCCAAGCTATAAATCAAACAAAAGCTAAAATAAATCAAACAAAACACCTACAAATCAGCATAATTCTGCCTGATTTCACAGCTTACATCCAAAATCTCGATGAGAGACGCAGGTTTCAAACCTGCAGGGCAGCAAGCAGAGACAGAGAGCTGTCTGACCTGTGACAGGGTCATTTTCCAGGGACATCCGGCTGAAGGCAGGAGTGGCATTGGAGATATCAGACAGCGTGCGGCGCGCGACGGCCACGGGCAGGGCGGGCTTGGGGACATCGTATCCATCTTCTTCATTCTCAGACTCCTCAGGGCCATTGCTGGCAGGGGCTGCTGCCATGTTCCCTTCATCTGCAAGAGGAGGCACGTTCTGAGCTCTGGGACTCTCCAGGCAGACTCTCTTCCCCATTTTGCAAACCCTGACAGGACACAGAACTGAAGTTTTGCTGCTAAAACCTCACATTGAAAGGCAGCTCTTTCCAGAAGAAACAGCCACATCATGCACTGCTGGGAACAGGAAATAACAGCCAGCAAACCAAACAAGTCACCAAACTCTCCAAGCAAAACCACACTGCTTAATGTGCTCATCCAGCATCTGATCATTTCTGAGTTTTACCCTCCTGCATCACTGCAGAAAGCATCTTTTGCCAATCACAGGAAACTCTTCTGCGTGGATGTCTGACATCACCTTAAAGAAAGATTTATTTGTCTCCTGGAAAAAGTCCTCAGGGCATTCTACAGAGTTTTGTGGCAGCAGCACTGGAGAGCAACAGACAAATCATGTCCCTTTTTAAGAGTGGGCAGTGCAGCCTGATCAGAGAGGCAGCATTGTGGGGCCTTTCTGAAAAAAGGGGAAGGGGCAGGGGTGGCTTGGGGACATTGTAACCACCTTCTTCATTCTCAGACTCCTCAGGGCCACTGCTGGCAGTGGCTGCTGCCACATTCCCTTCTGCAAGAGGAGCTCTGGGACTGAACTGTCCCTCAAGGCAGACTCTCTTCCCCTTTTCTGACAGGATATGGGAACTGAAGTTTTGCTGCTAAAACCTCACATTTAAAGGCAGCTCTTTCCAGAAGGGAAAATTAGGTTAAAAATACTTGATAGATGCAGTGTGCATGCACAGACTCCTATTTCCACACACATCCCAGCTATTTTAACAACAAACCCAAATGGCATTCCTTTAATTCAGCCTAAAATGCTGTTCCAGTGGGAGCAATTCATTGTACCCCAGTTCCTCAGCTGTTTTTCAGCACACCCACTCACCAGAAGTGTTGACAGCCTCGAAAGCAGAGGATGCTGCTTGGGAGTGAATGTTGTACATTGCTTCATACATGGAGCCCTCGGGCTGCTGGTCACAGTCCAAAACTCTGAGGGAGAGAACACATTCCCCTTCACACAGGTGACAGTGCCACCACCTCCACCCTGTCTCTGTGCACAGATTCTTGTTTCAAAGTGAAATCACCACTGCTCTGTGAAATATTTGTTCTAGAAAATGTTCTGTTAATGTTTATTCCAGTACAGCTTAGAAGAGTTAAACTGATACCACCAAAAATTACATTTTAATAGGAGCTTTGAATTTCAGATGTTTCTGATTTCAAAAGGTTCCTGGCAGACAGAGGAGGAAGAAGGGGATATCTGAGTCCTTTAATACTGTACAAGGACTCTGCACAAGAGCAGTGGTCACATTTCCTTCACTGCTATTTTAGTCAAGATCTGATGAATATCACTGGGGGAATTCAGAAATCTGAGCAAGCAAAATTCCCACCCTGATGTCCCAAATGTGCTGCCCCAGAGCTGGGAGGAGGAAGTGCAAAACCACCCAGGATCTCACCGTAAACTCTGAGTCATTTCCAAAGGCATTTTGAGCTCTGGTTTTTGCACAGCAGGACCTGGAGGCACCACAGGCAGAGAGGATGGTGACATGTATTCCGTGTCCTCATCACTCTCAGACTGCTCCCCAGGAGGCAGTTTTGGTACAGGCAGTGGTCTGGAGGCAAGAGAAACAAGATAGAAAACATTTACACCAAATCTAATTAACATCAAGGTGCCCTTTAAAATTCACAGTCACCTCACAGCAAGTCTGTCTAAAGAAATAATTTGGTTTTCAGGAAGCAGCCCACAAAGTCACACTGGCACAAGGTCATGATGCAAAAGGAAGTGAAAATACCATGCACATTTACATCACACAAAGCCCCACTCAAAAGTGAATTCATTGAAGAGCTGATGGCAACTGGAGCCTCATTCCTACTGCCACAGCACTCCCCACAGCTCTTTGGGGTGCTGATTTCAGCTCCTTTCTCTAAACTGTGTGTTTTGGATCTGTCAGAGTTTAACCCTAAGTGCCAGTTCTGTCTCTGGCAGCAGCACCCTGCAATTCCCACTCTCTAGGTTATAAAAAATCCCAACAGACCTGGCAGCTAAGGAGTAGATGGCATTGGCAGATGAGGAGGGTTTGATTTTGGGATGTTCACACTCTGAGGTTGCTGCTGGACCACTGTTGGAGCTCTGGAAGACAAAATTCCAAACCAGGAATCAGAAACAACACATGTCCCAGTGTAGCTCCAAACCCACTCATTCCACAGCCTCTGTGGGAATGAAGCACCCTCATTTCTTCCAAAGCATTTGTTGACACCTCAGAAATCCAGGAATTCTGCGACAGCTTTCCCTCAGCAAGGACACTGCAGGGGCTTTCCTGCAGGAAGAACTTCACATGCTTTGAGATTCCAAGGGCCTTGGGAAATTCAGCTGAAACAGGCCAAAATGGGAGCCAAGAGGAAAAGGATGCAGACAAGCACACACATTTGGAGACAGGATGACAACCCTGCACGTGCCATTTTCTTAGAAAATCTGGCTAAAAATGTGTTTGCTTTCAATTTTAGAAAGCTGGAAGCACTAAAAGGCAAAATTAAGGAAATGGAATCAAAGAAAGCAAAACTGCCTGCAATTTGTTTTAGAGAACAAAATGTTGGGAGTGCTCAGCACACTGGTAACAGTGTCCTGCACATGAACAGACCCAAATTTAACTCAGATTTACCCTGTCAAACTCCTCATAGCTGAGGTTTCTCAGGGCTGAAAATCAAGCATTTCAGACAACCACAGAAAATATTCTCATCTTTTTAACATTGAAAGGTGAACACTGAAAGGTGAACAGTGAAAGGTGAACACTGAAAAGTGAACTATGAAAGGTGAACAGTGAAAGGTGAACTATGAAAGGTGAACACTGAAAGGTGAACACTGAAAGCTGAACAGTGAAAGGTGAACACTGAAAGGTGAACACTGAAAGGTGAACAGCGAAAGGCGAACAGTGAAAGGTGAACTATGAAAGGTGAACAGTGAAAGGTGAACACTGAAAGGTGAACAGTGAAAGGTGAACAGTGAAAGGTGAACAGTGAAAAGTGAACTATGAAAGGGGAACAGTGAAAGGTGAACAATGATCAGGTAATTTGTGGCTTGTGACTGCTGAAACTGGGATTCCAACCTTGCTCCCAAGAGGAATGAAAGCATCTCCCTTGCCTGGAATTGACCTGTTTCTTTCCACTGACAAAACCACCCTCCTCAGTGTATGAAGAGGGTGCCTTTTCTCCCAGATTGCCTTCAGCCCCACCAGACCCACTCACCCCCGGGTTGTCCAGGCTGAGGGTGCTCCCAAGCCGGGCGCTGTCAGCCCTGGATTCCAGCTGGGAGGGCAGGGAGAAGGGGAGCGAGTGCCGGTTGGACAGTTCTCTCCCAGCCCACGGCTCCCCGCCGCTGCCCGGCGGGGCTTTGGGCATGGGCCGGGCTGGCCACAGGTCCCCCTGGCGGCTGGAGGGCAGCGGGGGAGGCTTGTCCCGGCTGGGACAGTCCCCCGGCGTGCAGGGCAGGGGCCGCCGCTGCGGGCGGCTCTCGGGGCCCAGGGAGTGCGGGCGGTCCGGAGGCGGCGGCGGAGGGAGGTCCCGGAGCGTGGGGGGGATCGGCAGAGGTTTGTCCTTGTGCAGAGCACCCGGCGCAGCCTGCGGGGCAGAGGAATGGGAAATAGCCAGGAGAGATTAACAGGAGGCAGAGGGAGCAAAAGGGAGAGTTCTGCGGTTGTTTTATCTGTTTTTACAAGGAGTTATCTCCAGGATGTGGAGATATCTCCACACCTTCTGCACAGGCTTGAGGAGATAACACAGGAGCTACGTGCACTCCAGCCAGATTCCTCTTCTAGCGGGAAAACATCAGCTTACAGCAGCCTTAGATTGGATTCCAAACAAATTTTAAAAAATGATTCAATTGTGGGTTATTTGTGCAAGTTAACATTCATCAGTCAGTGATGAGTATTCACAAAAATAGGTATTTTCTTCTGCCTGAACTTTCCTAATTCCATTATTTCATCCAAACCAGATGAAAAATTGCTGCTGCATCTCAAGAACCATTAACTTAATACCACCAAGATCATCCTACTGCCTTCTGCTGATCAAGCAGAAAGCCAGTTAATTTCTCTGTCACACACTTTGAATTCCTTCCTTCATTTTCTATTTAAAAAAAATGCTAGATATAAAAATGAGGGCAGAAAAGTTGGGAGAGAACACAATACCTTCTGTATCAGCTAGAACAAAATACAAGGAAAATCCACAAGCTGCAGGGGGCAGGGATGGAAGCTGAAAACCACAGAATGTGATGGCAGAATTTGGTATTTCAGGACGCGAATCACCTTTAAGGGAGGCTGCCAGAAAAGGAATAAAGCACCTGGGGACATCCCAGGCTGTTCTGCTCCCTGCCTGCCCCAGCCGAAAGACTGAGAGGAGTGAGGAGCGTGTCTGACCTTGGAGGCGGTGCCCGGGCTGGCGGCGCCGGGGGGGTTGGCCGCTCGCTGCTGCAGCAGGTCCAGGCGGGGCGGCACCGGCGGCAGCGCGGCCTGCGGAGCCAGCGCGAAGGGCGACGGAGGGCGCTCCACCTGCCACAGCACAAGGGCACGGTCAGCTCCAGCCACCCGGCCCCGGCCCCTGCAGGGGCCTGGCAGCTGCCTGGCTGTGACGGCGGTGAGAAACGTCCTGCAGGAAAGCAGCCACTGCGGCACTCGGAGCAGTGCCTGAGGAACGGGCTTGGCTGGAGACAGCACTGCCAGTGCTCGCTGAGAAACTCGGATGGAGCTTTCTGCTGGGGAACAAACCGGCCTCAGCGCGCCCTGAGCGGGCAGAAGCTGCTGTTCAACACCAGAGGGCACGATCTGCTGCAAAGCTTCCTGTCCCTGTGCAAACTGCCTTCACTACAGAGCACTGGTGAGCACCAAACCCTCCATTTTTGTCCTTGGAAAGCTGGTTTTTCACTTAACAAATGGGAACAGTGCCTGGTTTTCTCTTTATTTTTCTCTTTATTTTTCTCTTTAATTTTCTCTTTAATTTTCTCTTTATTTTTCTCTTAATTTTTCTCTTAATTTTTCTCTTTAATTTTCTCTTTATTTTGCTCTTTATTTTGCTCTTTATTTTTCTCTTTTTTTCAATCAAAGCTAGTGCTTTTTAATTTTGGAAAGCTTCGTGCACGTTTGAGCTCATTAAAGCCAACAGAATAGCAACACTGACAGCATGTCACACCAAGGAAATTGCTTTGCTTCCCCAAAATGTGCATATAAAACCCTCCAGGAACAGTGTTTACTGACTAGTACATTCTTTCACAGGGTGGAAGATAAAGGGAAATAGAACTCAAGGTAAACCAGAGGTGAAGATTCTTTCTGACCAGGAAATACAGCTCATTTTAGTTGATTCAGCCATTAAAAATTAGCCAAATTCAAACCCACTTCCCTCTGCAGTAAAAAAATGCAAGAGCAGCAATCAGATTTTGAAATAAGAAATTAAAAAGAAATGAAAAAGCCATGCAGGGATCCACAAAGATCTGTCTTGTACACAGCTCCTGGAGGGAAGCAGCACTAATGGCACAGTTATCACACCTTTATTAGACAAATTTATCAGCCACCATATAAAAAATGACAGCCACATTGAGTTCCTCAGCAGAACAGCCTTTTATCCATCAGGACCTTGGGAAAGCTGTACCTGCCTGGTTGTATCCATCACTGGGGGAAAATGGATGAATTTCTGCTGGTCTGAGTGAAATTCTGGCTAGGAAATCAAAATCTAACACACAGAGGAGTGTTCCAAACCCAGATCTTCCATTCCAACAGGTCAGGCCAGCTTTGTCACCCCTCCAGGGATTGCTCCAAGACAACACACAAAAGATCAAAGGCTTCAAAGTGTGATCCCAAACCCACAGTGTGAAGTGAGCTCACAAAACTGGACCCAAATCCCTGTTTTCCATCTTTTCTGTTACAAGGTCTGACAACCCTCAGAGGCACAAATCACTGAGAGAAAACTGCTGGAGAAAAGGCACTGCCACATTTATCAGCACCCATTCCAGTGACTTACTTTGGTACCAGCAAGTTCTTTCATCATGAAGAGGGAATCATCAGCTTTGTCATCATCATCATCATCATAATTGGGAGAGGGGGTTCCTTCTGCCCCTTGCCTGGATAATCCTCCTCCTCCTCTGGGGTCAAATGGATCCACCACGATTGGCTCTGTGCCTTTGATCTCACAGCGACAGAAGGGACAGCCTTGGCCTTCTGATTCCTGCAGGGGAGAGGAGGGATCTGTCCCATTTGGGCTGCACAAGTGATCACCTGCTTCATAAACAATCAGCTTTTAACCTGTTTTTTTGGCAGGCAGCTTTCAACTGAGAGGAAGACAAAGGCAAACTGGGCTACAAAGATGGAATATTTTCTCCTTGAAGTAGAAAAGCAGCTTTTTAGCCAGTTCTCACAGCTTTTCCTTATTCCATATTAAGAGATCAGGCATCTAAAAGTGACATTATGAGCCAGTTCTCACAGTTTTTCCTTATATAAAGAGATCAGACAGTTCTCACAGTTTTTCCTTATTCCATATTAGGAGATCAGGCATCTAAAAGTGACATTATGAGCTCGATGCTGATGCATTCTGATGCAGTGACATTATGAGCTCAATGTTTTTGCTGCCTTCTCTCCACCCCTGAACAGTTCTGAGAAGAGAAATATACCTGTAAAAGTGCAAGCAGCTGCCCTCAGAGAGATAAAGAAGAGGCCAAGGCTCACCTGCCAGGCTGTGAGACAGGAGGTGCACATCAGGTGCCCACAGGGTTCAATCTTCACGTCCTTGTCATTCTCAGCACAGATTTTACACAGCTGGAACGTGGAGCCCATCTCACAGTACAGCTCATATTGTTCCTGAGGGAAAGACAGCATAAAATCACAGGGAGAACAGGAATCTGCCAAAATTTCACTGTAATTTTATGTGTTAGATGCATTTGTCAAGCTCTGAAGAAAGTGGATTTGAATTATCCAAAATTTTCATTTAAGCATCCCAAGAAAAGCAGGGTCCAAGACACACTGAATGGCACAAAAACATCAAGATTTGACAGAAGATTCTAATAATAAACCCTTTAAATGTCTTTGCAATCTCCTCTGCCCATCCCTATCATGCAAAGATTTCTGTAATTCCTGCAAAATACTGCAGCCTTAAAAACAAGTCTTGGGAATACCAAGAGGGGTAGAAATTAGGGAGAAAGGCAGAGAGTTTGATGGGATGGAGTATTTTACTCACCTGTGTAACTTTAATGTGGTCCTGAGGTGTGGGCTCACACAAGCCAGTCAAGTCAGGATTCTGATTTCGGCCGTCGGGAAATAAATAACTGGAAGCAGTTGGGGAAAAAAAAAATCTCTATATGGGCATGTCCAGGCATGTCCACACATATATAAGGTTTATTATGGGAGTGGGAAGGGAAGAAAGAATGAAGGTGAGAAGTAAGGTGTGGGAAGTCAAGGTATTCTGAATTCTGAAGTTTTAGAAGAATTTTATGATGGCACAAAAATCAAACAAATTATTCTTAAAAGTACTAGTTCACATTAAGGGTTTGACAAAAAAAAGGGATTTATGAGAAGGGAAACACTGCTGCATATTTATCACCTGCTACTGCACAGCTCTCCAGTGCAAAGACAGCTGTCAGTAATTCCTGAGTGCCAAAATAGTTCAGCAATGAGTTATTCCTCTGACAGCAATGGGACTATTCAGGATTTAACTGCTTTGTCGCCTTAATTTTTATAAAGTTACTTACAAGCCTTCCCTGAAGCCATCAATCAGTGCTTGGAAAAGAGGTTTGTTGTGGGGGATTGTCTGGAGAATGTTCCCATCTGCAGTGACATAGCCAATGGCCCACTGACCCAGGCGGGTACAGCTCAGTCGGAAAATGTAACTGAAAACACACAAAGGAGAGGAAACCTCAGTGTGCAACAGCAGAAAAGATTCAGTGACAAGCAGGCAGCCTTTGCCTGGCCATATCAAGACAGGAAATGAAAATTAGTAGGAAAAACTTGATGATTTGTACCAGCTTTCTTCAACTGACTCCCAGGCAGTTCAAAGGGGAACCTTGCAATACAATACAAAGTGAGAAAAGAATCCAAGCACTGGTGAAATGAAACCCAAAATCCAGAGCAAGAGAAGTTAACATCCTTAAAATAATTTGTTTCAAATTAATTTTCAAAAAGCCAACAAACAAAGAGACTACAGGAGGTTTCTGTACCCACATAACCTGCAGAAAGGAATGCTCCCTGTACACAGAGAACCTGCCAGCCCTGCTGCCATCTGTGGTGGCAGCAAGAACCTCCCAGTGATCCTTACTGGGCTACCTAAAAACAGAGGCCAGACAAAATTAAGAGAATAAAAACCAGTTATATTTATTAAAGGGCCTTCAGGTACATTTAGGGCACATGAAGCCCCCCAGCAGGAGCTACACCCAAAAAATGGATGACAGGTCATGGGTTTTCACACCTTTATGGGTTTGGTCTATTTACATATTGGGGGTTAACCTTCCAATTACAGCTGCAGGTAATGAAGTCATTTACCCCAAATTTGCTCCCCCCAAATCACTTTTGTTTACTTTTCTTGGGGCCTGAGTCAGTCAGGTATCCTTGATTCCCAGGCCTGGAGAGGAATTGTTGTGTCTGCCCAAAATGGGACAGCAGCAGCCAACTCTGTGTGGAGTTTGGAGTTACACACTAAAGAACTGCAGGATTCCGAATATATGAAAAATACAGAAGCTAAAACCCTAAGGAATCACCAGCAGGGCCCTGCTGGCTGAGCTCCCTCTCACCTGCCAGGTTTGTGAATGAATTTCTGAAGGCGAGCCTTCACCTCGTCATAGGTGAGGAATGCCATATAGCCAGGGTGAGTCACGGCCAGGCTGTTCCAGTTCCTCAGCAAGGACGACCAGGGCTGGGGAAGCAACAAAGAAACAAATGAACCACACAGGGGCAATATTCCTGAATCAAAGGGTTGGAGAAATGTGTTTCTGTTCCACCACAAATTCAGTAGAAGAACAAAAAATTCACTTGGCGTTTGAGTTTCTTGCCTGTCGATGATAAAATCATCACCTAAGACAGACCTTAATCAAAACTCCTTTAATAAATACTAAAGGAGAAGTCACTGAGGTCACAGCTCAAGAATAGCCATCAATTGTGCTGCTTCTGCAGAGAAAATGACTCATTCCCAGACAGGGATGAAGGCAGGAGTTTAATGAGATTATGCACAGGCCCAGGAACCATGACTGGTCTGCTCTCCAACACCGACTTCCTGCACGGCCTGGGGACAGTGACCTCCCCTCTCTGGCTCAGTTTCACTGTCTGTAACTTGTGACTGTTCCTCACCAACCCAACCTCACTGGGGTGTGGCAAGGACTGTCTGGTCTCAGATCTGAATAAAGAAACCAGCACACACATCTCAAATGTTGCTTAAAATGATGCCCCAAAAGTCGTAACAACCGTTGGAAAGCTCTCGACCCTGAGAAGGGCTTGGAGGTCTAAATCTCACCTGATTTTTCCAAGTTTTTTAACTTGTCTACAAGAAGGTAGAAGCATTCCCTAAGAACTCTGCATCCCCAGGAATTTGCAGCAGCTCTTGACTTGTCCTTTATGTACAACAGTTGGAAAAAGGGCTGAATGAGATCAGCTACATTGCAACACCAAACATGGGAATTTTTCATCTCGACATATCTTAATTACAACCCACCCTATCACATGGGAAAAGGCAAGTCAGAGCCAAAGAAGTAAGTGATTGTTCTTGTAAATACCCAATTGTACCATCAGAAGCTGTGTTTTTTGAATTTAGCACTATTAGAGACTGTGAGGAAGAATTTTACCTACTATTAATATCATTTCAGTGATACAGAGGTTTCTCACGCACACAGACACGTCCCCAACATCCTGGCTGGGTCAGTTCAAAAGATAGGAAACCCAAATTTCCATGCTTGAGCTCCATCCTGAACAACCCCCACCCCCCTTCATGGGAAATAAATCTGACAATAAAGAAAGAGACAAGGGAAGACAGAGTGATAAACTAAACTTCACATTTCCTGGCTTGCAGAAGCTGTGTCAGAGCTTCAGTCTCAAAGTGACCTTTGAAAGGGAAAACCTGATTCATGGCAGGATGCTGAATGTTCCTGGGAGTTGCAGTGTATATTTAGGGAACTTTTTTATCCTCCAGCCAGAAACATCACCCACTTTTACTGCAATATGAGGTCTTAGATATTACTCTTTAAGGGAGGGTGGGCAAGACAATCAAATCCCATGCAGTATAAATCATGTGTGTAACATGTTGGCTTGGAAAAAGAGCACAGAGACACTTTAAGTGATTCCCCTTCCTCAAGTCTTACCTGGAAGAGTCGTGTGAAGATGTCAAACTCAAAGACTGAGATGTAGTCATTGCAAGTGAGGTCGATGGTTGACTTCAGGGCCATGGCCTCCAGCCCTGAGCTGATGGGATGCACCTCATGCAGGGCCTGGCGGAAGCTTTTCCAAGGAACAATGGTCCTGGGGAAAACCAGGGAATGGGAAATGGCTGAGGATCACCACCATGTACAAACCTACACATTGTTTTTGAGAGCATCCATGTTGTGATAGCAGAACAGAGAAACATCAAAAACACCCACAAGAGATTTATTCACAAACATGGATTTCTTGGTACTGCAGGAAATCAGCAGCCAAATGAGCTTAAGACAATTTTCTCTGCACATGCAAAACTCTGGAATCAAAAGTCCACCTCTGCTTTCTCCTTCCTCTCTGCAGTCCTATCATAGCCTCACTTGATAATAATTTCATGATGGTGCAGCTGGTAGAGAAGGAGTTAAGTCTAGATGGTGAAAAAAAAGAGCTGGAAACAACTCTCTAAAGAAGGATTAACTGGAGAAGGAAGATAATCAGAAGGCAAAACACAGGTTCCTGTTTAAAGGAATATTTTCCTTCTTTTAATGTATCGAGTGGCATAGAAACACAGAGAGAAAATGCCTCACTTCAGACAACTGTGCTATTCATGAGTAAATATATTATGGCTTTTTGTTCTGACAGCTACTAATTAAACTCTTTAGGTGAAGCACCTCAGTTACCTCAGTTTGAAAGCAGTACCCAATCCATTAAGTTTAATCCCCAAACATTGCTGTGAACACCTCCATGGCTCATTTAGTCAGTGTTTCATTAGATACAGAAATTAAACCTGACATTTCAGCAGTCTGCACACAAAGACTGCTGCATTTCCCTTTCCCCTTCACTCTTAGCCATTTTGCAAACAGAAATTCAGAGAAGCAGAGAGGTGAGTAAATGATTGGAAAGGCTAATTGGAGGGAAGATGAAAAGAATATAATATAATGGCTTAGCTAAAGAACAACTCATGTTGGAGGACTGGTAACCTTTGGAAGAAGAAAGGATTATTTTGCATAGCTTGTAGAGCTTACTTACAAGTGAAAGAATGAAATCAAGGAGAAGAAAATTTAAGCTGAATAATCAAGGGAAACACTGTGACAATACAACAGTCTCCTGGGGAAAGTGGGGAAAAGATTCATCACTTGACACATTTAAAACCAGACAGGACAAAAAACTGGGAAATTTAATGTAGGAATAATTCCTTACCTCACCCCAGAGATGGACAAAATGACCAGCAGGTCTCTCCCATCATTTATTTTAACCTGACCAAGCCCCTTCTGAAGGGCCAACCAGAATCCTTAAAAAACACTGTCTGCAATCTGCTCCCACACCTCTATTTCTAAAAGCACAGGGAGAAACTTACTTTTCACCAAAAGCCTTTCTCCAGAACTCTGCAGCATCTGCCTTGGTGATCCGGAACGTGTCCCCCTGGAAGAGGCCACTGGGGAAAATACCTTTGAGTTCTGCCAGCATGTGGCTGAATATCAGGGACAACTTGGTCAGATTCCTCCTGCAAAGGACCACAAAAATTGTTTCTTTTATTAAAACAAAGGAGTTTTAAAGCAGAACCAGCACTTACTGCAACTTAAGAGCGATCCCAGCATGCAAAACTCTTATTTGGGGCTCTCTTTCAAGTGTTTCCCCAGCATTCAGAGCACCCAAAACATGGGAATTACCAGCAAGGTCTGTGTTTGTCGAGACATTTTCCACAAAAACAAACTCTGTATAATCTCTTGAAGGGCGGGCAGAAAAAAATCCTCCCATAGAAAAAACACATCCACAGAAAATGAGCAAAACCAGTACTCAGACCTCACCTATTGAGTACTGAAGACAAAACCTCATCAGCTTCCTTTGATTTTGGGGCTGAAAATTCCTTTTGAGAGCACATAAAACTACTGCTGCCCCAGCCAATGGAAGCTGAATGTCTTTCCAGGTCTCCAGAGCCTCCCAACACAATAGATTTGCTCAGAGAATGTTTAACTGATAATAACAGGCCCAAGCTCCCCAGGGAATGCAAAAACACCTGCAGGTTCTTCCTAAAATGGAAATAACTTACACACAAAAGCTCCATGGCCAGGGCTCTCCAACACACTGTGTTTAATTACCCAATTTGAATTACAGCTGGTACCTCAAGTCCCTTCTCTGCCTGATGACACTGAGATAGCAGGAGTGTTCTGTCCCTCAGGATATGCCCTTTTTTAAGCTGGAGTGGGAAAGCTGGAGAGAGAATAGATATTTTCTGCTATTCTATTCACCAGAGGCACCTCTTCCTCTCACTCCTTTTTCCAAATAAAGGATGCCTTTCTTCTCCTCCACTCCATTGCTAGGAAAACTCCCTGAAAAGAGACAGGGATTTTTCTAGGCCAGAGGGGTTTTTTCACCCCCACACCACATGCTGAAGGTACAAGAATGAACTGGCACCATGTGGGAAAGAACAACTGGAGAGCTATGCCCAACACACCAAAGCTGGTCAGAAAACT
Organism: Notiomystis cincta; assembly: GCA_013398075.1. Classification (NCBI taxonomy): domain Eukaryota; kingdom Metazoa; phylum Chordata; class Aves; order Passeriformes; family Notiomystidae; genus Notiomystis; species Notiomystis cincta. The sequence goes on from VZRX01006855.1 coordinate 20,850, forward strand.
GCATCAACCACCCAGGCATGGCACAGACTCACTTATGGCACTGATTATTTAAATATTGAACCATACAGGGATGTTTTTCTTGCTCCAGACATGCTCTTCCTACTAGAAGGACTTCGCCTGTGAATGGACCTGACTGCAGAACTGACCTCCAGCCCTTCCACAAAAATTCCCTGGGCATTTGGGACATTTCCCATATTTTCACAGGGTCTAAAGTCAATTGGAAGTGACCACATTGCTTGACATATATTCCATGTACTCAGCCCCTCATGATCCCTTTCTCCACACCCTGACACAGTCTGGGTAGATCAGAAGGGCCCAAAACTCTGAATTTGCTCTGACAGCAGTTCTCTCTTACCCTTCTTTCAGCTACATTTTAATTTGTGTGCAGCAATGAAAGCTGCTCCAAGTGTTTATGGAAGGCACCAGCCACACAAGGAATTCTGGATTTTGTCATTTCATACTTGTCCAACAACAGCAGGTGCTTGGGATTAACACAAGGAAAAGCCACCAGCTGCTCTTCCAGGAGCTGTCCCATTCCCCAGCTGTCTCTGCATGTGTTACACACTCAAACTGGGTATTTGGGGTATTTTGAAGCAGCTCTCCAGCCTGGTTTGTGCATCTCCCCACCCTGGTGGCATGTAGGGTAATTCAAAGTTGTGTGTTTCTCTGCATTTACCAGGGGAAGGCTCAGATTCAGAGCTCGTGGTACAGGAAGATGATTTAATGTAAATCCACACCCCAGCTCCCTCCCTCATGGAGATTCCCACTGTGTCCCTGCACTGCCTTTGGCTGACAAACACCAGAAAAACTGCACATCAGAGGTGTGAGCTGTGGACTTCTGAAAGCCATCACTCCCATAAATTGGCAAAAAAAGTGGACAGTTTGTGTTAGTGCAAGAAGAAAGAGCAAACACCATGCTGTTATCAATCATTTAATCCATCTACAACCCAACCAAAATTAAAAAAGGTGGGTTTTTTTACTGAGTTTATAAAAATGGAGGCTTTAATAAACCTGCTAAAGATTTTGTACTCTGCTCCTGCTGCCCAGCACAGTGAGGGGAAGTCTGGGGATGACAGACAAGCAGCATGGTGCATTTCTGACCCTGAACAAGTGCATGGTTCAAACAAAACACTGCAAGAAGCCAGGGAATATTCCTGAGTCCAGTTGTTTATCTCTTCTGCCCAAGAGCCTTCTGCCTCAGCTGAGCTCCAGGAAGTGCTTGCACTCAGCTGAGCACATCAGTTAATGAGAGAAGTAAGAACTTCCTCAGGCTTAAGGATGGATAAACAAATGGTTTTACACACACACATTGAAGGACTCTGTTTCCAAAACAATTCTGGATAGCTGAACATTTTAAATTCTTAAGGTTGTCACTTTTTTTTTACAAGTATTCAGCTGTACTGTAGGTAAATAACAGGAAAAAACACAGGAAGTGAACATAAAGAGCAGCAAATTGCAAAATAGTTGGTGTTGGTGGCTTTTACACACAGCAAATAGTTACCAATCCTATGCTAAAAGGACCAACATTTTCTTTATTTTAACAATTTACATATTTATAAATTTATACAGGCCAAATAAATACTTGCAAATTATAGAGAATATTTTTATTGGCATATCAAAGCTTCCTGATGATTTAATTTTATTTTTAGTAACATCAGAACTGTTCTTATTGCTACTGCTTCAACTAAACAGATGTGAGTGTACTCTTAGAAAAAGGGGCATTATTCAAAGAGTATTTATGGGTCTTAGACTGGAGATTCCCAAACAGTTTTGGCCACAGACCTCCAGCAATGCCTCATGATGATCCTCTTTCAAAACCTCCCCTGAACACAATAATCCACACAAAGCTGTCACTGAGGGCAGCACCAGAGCTGGGCAAGCACAGTTTGGGAAGTGCTGACTGCAGCACCTACACCCTGCTGCTGGGGAACTGAGACACCTGTCAGCCCAGCACTGCCAAAAACGTTACCCAGGGACCACAGGCCACACCAGTGAGCTCCCCCCAGTGTGTGCAGCCAGCTGGAGGCAACACCTGGGCCAGCTTCAGAGAACCAGAGCTGTTTCTGCTGTGTGGTTACAGCAACAGCCACAGCTGAGGTGGGATTTCACCTGTGCTTTCACACCAGCGTGCAAAGCTTTCGGTTTATTATGATTAGAAATAATGAATCAACAAGTGAAAACGTAAAAAGCCAAATATTTTTCCACTGTGCACAGTAACCAAGTGTTTCACTTGGGAGGAACACCTGCAGCTCGAGCATGGAGGCATCAGTCCTTCTGCAAGGCAGAGTGAGCTGAGAATTGTTCCTGTAACAAGCCAGAAACGGCTCCAGAGCCTGCTCAGAGGCAGCCCCTGCTGTCAGTCCCTGCTGTCGCTGTCTGTCCCTGCTGCCTGTCCCTGCTGTCAGTCCCTGCTGTCAGTCCCTGCTGCCTGTCCCTGCTGCCCCAACACTCCCCTGAACACCCAACTGCTCTGGAGAACCACAACCAGCACAAAGCAAGAGCGTTCCTCCAGTTACCCCGTGCCCAGCTGGCTCCCCAAGCCCATGGATGGATTCCCCGCTCCTTCCTGCCCCGAGCCCTCTCTGCTCCTTCCTTCCTGCCTCAGGATGGGTTTGCTGCACACATTTCTGTGGAATTCAAGAAGCTGAGGAGAAACTTCCATGTGCAGCCCCAGCTGGGGGCTCTGGTGGAGCTGTCTCCCCCCTAGACCCTCAGCAGATTTTTCTTTCCCAGTTTCCTGGACAAAAGTGTTTTTCCAGGGTATGGGCTCTGTCTTGGAAAGCCATTAAGGGCAGGGGATGGTTTAATCAGGGATGTCTCTGCCAGCCACGTTGACACAATTAGTTAAATTAATGTGCTTCGTGACTAAATGCCTTTTCCCCTCAAGGCAATGTTAATGTGGCACAACCATTTCTGCCACTGCCAGCTACGTTTTTTTCATTTTCTTCCAGCATTTCTCACTCCTTCAGAGCCACCCAGCTGACAGAGTATAATTTAGTTCCTCACACGTAGCAAGGATCAGCTCCACAGGCTGATTTAGTCACAATATTGTGCTCACATGCCATAATTTGATGTGCACATACTGTCGTGTCTGCAAAGCTCGTTCTGCTGAAGGCATCGTACAAACACAGAGGAATTCTGAGCTGCTGCACAAGAAACCAACCTCAAAATGCTTCACTTCTCTGTAATTATTGTCCTTAGTTCTCATTCTTGCACCCTTACCAACAGATTCTGTTTAGGTGACAGGGTTGGCATCCACTGGAGGTTAAGTGCAAGCACTTACGAAAAAACAAACCACAAACCCACAGGTTTTTTCCTATAACTACAACTTACAACTTTATACTTGAAGATTTAAAAAAAAATTTAATACTACAAAAAAAAAAACCTCTAACAGCTCCTTTAACGACTTCAACAAGTAAAATGCACCTTTAGAAACCACAAAGATGTGAGGTTCTCATGTCACAGAGGCTTTCAGATGCACCAGGCATGAGCAGTTGGATTTCAGCAGTTTGACGTGCCTGGCTTCAGAAAGAAGAACTTTCTTATGCTCTGCTCCCACCCCAGCCAGGGCTTTTCTGTGTGCCCACGTTCACAGAAGCAGAGAGTGGAAATGCTCGAGGTGATCCCAAGCTGTCTTTTGTAACCCTGAGGCAGCTCGGGTGTCGGGGTTAAAAATAGAAACAGCGGAACTACTTTCAACAAAACTTGCAACACAGGAAGTGAATGAAATTCCACTTAACTATTGCTGGCTCAACAAAAGGCACCTTCCAGAGTCAGCCTGGGCTGCAGCTCTGTAACATTTGCATTAACATTAAATTTATTGCTTGTTCTATAGAATTTTTCACCTTCTTTTTCAGTGCTTTAGGTATTTGTTTCCTGGCACTTTTCACGTCACATCAGGATATTTAAACACCTTGAGTTCAATGAGCAGAGCCTGCCCATCACTTCAAAGTGTCACACAAAACGCACTCCAGGCCACAAACCACCCAAAAATTTTAATTTTAATTTTTATTTTAAATACTCCTATCAATATGCAAATGGCTGTGACTGATGTGAAGCAGAAAGGACATCAGGCCACTGTGCTGACCAAAATCCTACTGACCTTTAAAGGATTTGGACTTATTATTTTAGGCACAAGTCTTGGTGTTACATTTGTTAAGAAGCTAAAAACCCACTTCTAAAATTTAAATTTTAAAGAAAATGCTTTAAAGAGAAGAATACATCTGATATTATTAATGCTGTTTAAGGAGCTCAACATATACTCAGAGGACTGACAAGGTAAAGGATAAAAGTCTCACAGAGGCAACAGATTAATTTATTTTACCAGATTCAAGGGGATTACACAGCAAACTCACTGCTCAGGGCACTTCTCATTACACCTGATTTTGAGCTCTCTGCACTGGAATCCAAATTCACATTTCAGGGGCTATTTGCAATAGTTAAAGAGAAAAACAGAGCACAGAAACCCTGCTTCCAACTCAAGGAAGATTCCAGATTTCATGATTCATCTTCAGCCACCTCTGACACAAACTGTCCTGGCTACCAAGTGGGAATGACAAGGAGCTGGGGCAGGTTTAGAGCAGATATTAAGAAGTTCTTTATTCTTAGGGTGGGCAGGCCCTGGTACAGAGAAGCTGAGGCTGCCCCATCCCTGGAAGTGCCCAAGGCCAGGTTGCAGCACCCTGGGATAGTGGGACCTGTCCCAGCCCATGGCAGGGGTGGGATGGGCTAAAATCCAACCCCAGAAATCCCAAATGTGGCATCCCAGCCCTGACCACCCCAGCCAGGCACCCAAGAGACACGAGACAGTTGCCAAGTAGCAGCAGCAGCAGCAGATTTTTGCCAGCATGGAGAAATCCATCCCATTTCCAATGATAATTACTACAAACGAACCAACGTGCTTGTAATTCCACCCACAACAGCAAGTCCACAGCCTCCTATAAAACTCCACAATTTTATAGGCTCTGAGAGGAAAGAATGAAAATCTTCCTTCCTTATTATGCAATCATCTGAAATCTTACATTTGTCCACAAATTGATTTTCAAGCTGGTGGTCCAATTTTAGACAGAAAGGAAACTATAATGAATGCAAGCCTAAGCCAATTATGCTAAGTGTTACTTAAGTTCCAAAACTATCACCTAAATTGCAATTTAAAACCAAATTAAAAAGAAATAATTCACATTCCTCCCCTCCAACAACATTTACATGATAATGAATTTCTTCTTGGGTAATAAGCAGTTAGTTAGTGTTCATATGCTGGAGCCTGGCAAGGAAACCTTTCTTGTGGGCAGCTTTGGAGCCTGTTCTTTTCTTTAAGATGTTCTAATTTAAATGCAGATGTAGACTTCACACTAGTGGGTTTTGTTTAAAAAAAAAAAAAAAAAGAGCTGCTGTATTAGGGGGAAGTGAAAAAA